>JANHFX010000510.1:0-126199 GCA_027560015.1 Chloroceryle amazona | reverse complement strand
GGTGCCCAGGGAGGTGGTGGAGGCCCCATCCCTGGAGACATTCAAGGTCAGGCTGGATGTGGCTCTGAGCACCCTGCTCTGGTTGAGATGTCCCTGCTCCCTGCAGGGAGGATGGACTAGGTGAGATTTGGAGGCCCCTTCCCACCCGAGGCATTCTATGAGTCTATTTCCTCCACTTGTTCCTCCCCAAATTTCCTAAATCCCTCCCTTTTCCCACCTTTGGTTCCACCCCTAAATATCCCGTGATAAATCCTGTGCTAGTGCTAAATGCTCTCTCCCTGCATCCCATAAAGTGTCCTGCTCCCCTGGGCAGCCACCCTTCTGTGCTGGCCGGTGATCCAGAGAACTCCCAGTGAGGCATCGTGATGGGTTTCACACCCGGACCACTGGGGCTGCTGGTTCTCCTGGGACAGCCCCGGGAGGAGCCGGGACAGGGTATCCCTGCCCCCGAGTCCTTGCTGTGGGTTCCCTGCCTGCCACCCTGCCCCGTGTTCCTCCAGGCTTGTCGGGACAGGGCTGGGATTGTTGTCCTTGCCTGTGCTGGGCAAGTGAGTGATCTGCGGTGAGTTACGAGCAGTGAAATGGTGCCCCCAGTCGAACTGGTTTAATTGCTTATCCCACAAGGCAGTGTCAGAAAGGTTTGCTTTTTTGGTGACGCTTGTTCACGTATTTTGCATCCACTGGTTTCAGAATCCAAACTTGGGTAAAAAGTACCCAGATTTGTCTTTCTGAGACCTCTCTCAACCATGAAAGCCTAAAGAAAACTCTTTTGGGGTAGAAACAAGCCTCTAAGCAGCTGCTTAATGCAAATTACATACTAGTTCAGACTGAGCACTCTCTTTATCTTTTCAGAGAGTATCGCCCAGAATACGAGCGCCTGAGAAAAACCCTGGTGAGTGTGTGTCACTGTCTGGACAGAGTGTCTCGGGGTCACTCTTGCGCGCACGACTGCATTGCCTCTGTGCGGGGAGGGTCTCACGTTCCATTTACTGGTGGTACCCAGCGTGGAAAAGCTCACCTCTGGTCTTTTCTGGGATCTGGTGAAGCGTTATCGTCACCGTAATGAAGGTGTTGTGTAAAACAGAAGTTGCTCAGTGTTTTAGTGCTAATAATTTATTTGGGCGAGTTGTGGGGAAGGTGACTGGGGAAGATTTTTCTCATCTTCTGTCCAGAAGGATAGACTGGGAAAAAAACCCACGACCTTTCCAAAGTGGTTTGTTGAGAACAGCACCGTGTCCTTCCACCCTGGTGGAGTGTACTCTTGACTTGGTGACAGAGAGAGAACCGTGGGCCCAGAATCAGTAGCCCTGCTCACCTTGAGCTCTGCTGTCCAAAGGACAGTTCCTTGAGCACAACTTCACTGAGTTGGCTTCCCGATGCTGCTGAAAATATTCTTCAAGTGCCTCATGTTGGCGGTCGCTTTCCATGCGTATCCGAAAGTAGCCTCAGCTGCAAGGCCTGCTCATTGACTTCTGCTTTCCAGCTGCTTGTAGGGGCCGAGGTATCTTCTACTGATGGAATCCACCTCTGGCTTTGTACCTACAGGAGGAAGCTCAGAATAAACAGAAGAGAGAGCAGCTGGAACACTTGTGGAAGGACATGGGCAGCGTGTGTGTGCAGGGCAACACCTTTGCAGGTACCTTGCTAGGAGGATGAAGCTCACTGCAGGCGAGGTCTGAAGGGTCTGCCTTGAGAAGTCCCCGAGTGCGTTTCTGTCCCCAGAGCCAAGGTGTGACCGCAGCTCCCTGCCAGTAGGGAGGGGGGCTGTGGGAGGGGGCGGCGGGGGGGGGTGGGGGCGCTCCCGCGGGAAGCACAAAAGGGGGGGGGGGGTGCTGCGGGTGGTGTGGGTCTCAGGTCCACCTGGGGGGGGGGGGGGGGGGGTTGGACTAGGTGCTCTCTAGAGAACCCTTCCAGCTCCAACGAGTCTATGATTCTGTGATATTCCTAATTCCAATACTCTTAATGCCCCCTGGTATTTTATGCTTCAGAGAAAGAATCTTTCTGCTATGCAATTAGGTATTCATTCCTTCTGTGTCACCATTCCATTCTTCCTTTTGTGTATTTGATATCATGCCCCAACGTTATATATTTTGTATATTTTCTATAACTTTTTTCCATATCATTATAAATATATATATTTTATTTTTTTGTGTATGTATTAGAACATTTAAAAACTTCTTAAAGCATAATTAAATAATATAGTCTGTTTTTGAGGCCTACAAGTTCCAGGTTTTCTCCTCAAAAACATGGTTTGCTCAAAAACATGATGAAAAATGGGAAGCTTGATAAATACCAATATAAAGTATGAAAACATTTTTCAGTGTTCTGTGATTCATACAGTAGTACTGTATGCTTAACATGATACCTGATTTTCTTCCTCTGAATTGTGATTCTCCTTAGAGCATGTATATAGCTACATAGGGGAATATTTATGTTTGCGAACAAGCTTCTTGCTGATTGCTTTTAGTTTTCACTGTTAACACTTTTTGTATGATTGTTTATCACATATATTTTAAATACTACATAAACTTCTAGGACTTTGTCACAGTGTAAAAACCATTAGCATACATACAAATAAAAACAGCTTAAGGTGAAATGCCTGTATAACAAAGATATGTTGAGATGAGGAGAGAGAACTCTCAACTTCTTTTTCTTTGCCTCAGTGCACTGACACAGTGTTTGGAACTGAGATTTATCCTTCAGATTTATCCTGAGAGAAACTTTCTTAGCTAGTACATATATACTGTAAAGTGTTACTCTGTGTGTCCAGTTGCAACCTCAGATTGTCCTTCAGGCAAGTCAAATTGAGCTGTAGTTACTGGGAAGGTGGCTGGGGTGGAAGTCAACTTCTGTTGAGCAAATGGGTTGATTTGACTTTAGAATTTTTTTTGTGGGCCAAATAGAGCCAGAGAAGCTGTTTGGTGGCTTGTCTGGTACAGTAATGCTTTCTGAAAGGCTGTATAGAAACAACATTCAAGAATAAAGGCAGGGGATGTGAATGAAACAATTTAATAGTGCTAGACCAAAAAACCTCATATTATTTTAACTGCAGATAACTGGTGGCCATATTTATAAAACTGCAAAAGCTATATGGAGTAAAAAAGACTGGAAAGTTGGATCTTGAAAAATAATATAATACATTCTTAAATGTGAATTCTCCCCATGAACTTAGTGGTGATGATGACAAGAGGCAAAAAATAAAATAACAAAGGAAACAGGCAAGATCAGGTTTTTGAAGGATGATGTTGCAACAGCAATACTACACTATAAGAAAGAAAATATTTTATAAGAGTATAGGAATTTCAGAAAGGGAAGACTTTATGTAGGAAGCCCACTGTCTGACCTCCCTTTTAATATAAATCTGAATCCTTTTAAAGAACTCCTAAAATGACTCTGGAAAAGCATATGAAAATCCAGGATGATATGCATCTGCACATAAATCTTTTTTTCAGAACTGTACTTTTCAGGCGATTTTTCAAATTTTCTGCCTCTAACTCTGGAGTCAGACACAAGAAATGCAAAGACATCGCTTTAAGTATCATAAGCTAATGTTATTTTACAAGCAGTATTTCTTCAAGAGCATAAGCTAATTCTTAGATTCCAGATATGATTTCAGATTTTGGTCAGTGAGTAAAATTATTTTAGTTTTTCCAAGCTTTGTTTACTGGAAAAACTACATGTTAATCTGGTTTTGCAGTATCTTCTTCAATCTGTGATAACACAGTGATATTCATATGGCTTGTTTCTTCATTATGAATACTTCTGCTCACCACCTAGTCTTAGATACATTGCTTTGCTTAAGGTTCATACATGCATAGAAGAGCCAGACAAAAAGGGTCATCTATCTTGAAGTGTTAAGCATGACACTCCATGTTAATTCTGTTTGGTTTGTGCTACTGCCTATAGACTTACAACCATTCTAATTTCATTTATCTTTGGATTAAATTTGTATCTCGTATCTACCCTATTTGCAAGACTACCTGCCATTTTGAACCAGGATGCTATAATGATCTATTGACTATCAGCCAAATAATTTTCTCTCAGACATAAATTCCAACCCTGCTTATTATCTGCCTTGTGACAGCACTATGGAGATGGTTTACAGACATTAGTAATTCTGAAGCCCTCTAGTCCCAGAATAAATTAATGTATAATCTGCACGTTGTCAGATCAGCAATTGGCAGGCTTGGTAGACTCTGCTGCACTTCAGCTGTTTCTTGGCTAGGGTAGCACACAGAAAGTTCAGCTAAGAGATTTTCTAAATGTGCACAGATAATTACACTAAAAGCTCCCTTTTCTGTCATCTCCAGTATTTCACTCTTACAATATTTCTAAAGATCAGTCTTCCTTTTTATTCATTGTACCATCATTTGCATAGCAGTCTGAAAGATCTATGGTTCACATGAATTTGCTAGTAAAGAGTTTTGTCATCAGTATTTAGATATATTGTGAACAATATATCTAAATATATCTCGAGCTTTATCAGCAGTTCCTGGAGTGTTAGCAGAACAAGACAGTGTTCAGCTACCTCTGTTAGATAATAGCTTTCTGTTAGTGGATCAACATCACACATGTTTATAAAAAATATGCAAAAACTGATGGTATAAATATAAGCATTAAAAACTAACAAACAAACAAACTTCCTTAAATTAACGATGCCTATCATAGAGCTTGTAAACTGAGGAAAGAAAACAGAATTCTGGAACAGAAATGCATTTTTTTCTTTTGAGTTGTGTTCCCCTCCCCATCATCTATTTATGTAGGAAGTTCTAAAGACAAACTGTTTATGTCTGACATTTGTCATAGATACCTCAAAAAATTTCATGTTGTTAAAATACCATTTCACCTTCATATGAAAATCTGAATCAAACCAAAATAGCAAATAAAGATAAATGAACTGATTAAGTGACAGATACTTCTAGTAGGTAGGTAAACACATGATTTACAAGGTCTTGTCAAAGCCCCTCCCAGAGGCTGCAAATCTTGGTGCAATTTATTTTGTAACACTATAGATGAAAAATTCAGAAAACAATCAACATTACTTCATGTGAACAAATATTTGACAAGCAAAATAGAACTGTGCAGGTAGAAGCCTTGTGTAGACTCTGGAAATGTCGAATGCATAAAGACCATGTTGCGGAGTTGGCTAATGAGGGCAAGTATGGAAGTCCATCTAAGAATAAGGCTGAAGTACAGGCTGTCCCAGAGAAAGCAAGGAACTCAGGACAGTCCTGTCTTAAGGTATAGGCATTTGCTGTTTCAGGACTCAACTCCACTGACAGCAATTCTAGATTCTGTGTATGATGGGGTGTTTTTCATACATGAAGCAAGTCTAACATTTGGTACATGCATATATGTAGATGTAGATTATTTCTTCTACTAAATTTGCAAGAAAAATGCATAAAAAAAGAGTATTCTCACTGAGCTTCTATACAAAAAGAAGTGTGTTATGTAGATTGACATCAAATGTGTTAGATGGTCGGGTTCAATTCAGCTGAAGCAGATGCAGAAGTTTTTTTGCAGGGTACTGAAATTTGAATTTCTATCTATATGATAATTAATTAATTATATATATCATGTATTTTTAAAATATATTTATATGATTAAACTTTGTGCAACTGTAGAATTGGTGTAAGTCAACATTACTTTGTCCTTCTACTTGCATGTTACATTGTTTTCTTTAAGAAACATATACAGGCAATTTCAGTGTAGTGTTAAAAGCTGTACTTAAACATAAAACAAGTTGTTGTAGACAATTAGGAAGTCGTGCATTGTTTCATTAATAGTTCCTGAGAGGATTCTATCCAGCACACTGGCAGGGTTTCCATGGAAACAAAACCCTATTAAAGCCTCCAAAAAGTCCACTCTTTTGCCCCGCCTCATATTTAGCTAGTTTGTATTGTGCATTAGCATTTCATTTCAAATGGTGCAATAAATGGAAGACTTTCATCCTCTCATTAAATGGAATATATTGCTTTCTATAATAAACTCTGTGGACTGAATGTTCTGTCCTTCTGCTGCTGTTCTAATTTTAAACAGCTTTACACTAGGAAGAATTTGGCTATTCATTTACTGAGGGTGAAAAAAGGAAAAGTGACCAAGACTGCTATTTTTCTGTCACACTTCCTTTTTCTAGTGACTTAAAAAAAATAAACAAAGCAAATACAAGTTCATTTCCCTGACTGACATGTGACTTACATCAGCTTAACTTGTTTATCCCACCTTTGAATTTCCATAGGTCTTAAAGAGTACTAACACTCAGAGTGTAGATTTTTTTTTTTCTTGGATTGAAATGTTTTCATTTAAGCATTTCTGCTGGGCTTTGAACTATGTGTATGCAGTTGAGATGTTTGATGGTAACTGCAGAGAAATCCTACTTGAAAAATATATTGTTTAGCTAGGAAAACATTTTAATGAATGATTCATTCCAACAGACCAGCAGTAAATACATTGTTAAATCTATCTTTGTCATGGAAATGAAGCTGTGTTATCTTATAATAGAAGAATCATATTCTATTACAGGATTTATGAAAAATTAGAGTTTAAGGAAATCTGCTGGTGTTTTTGCATTTCTCAAATGTGCCTTTCTTCTCATGATGATTCACTTTCATATTATGTGACTAATTCACATGACCACCACAATATTTTTAATTCATTTTATGACAGTTTTCAAAGTGCTTAGAAGTTAGGAAATCTGTTTAATGACCAAAGAGTTGATATTTCAGGAAGCTTTTTAAGTGAAACTACAAATTGAAGTGGTGTTTAGCTGGATTTGGTATAAGCAGGATGTAAGGGATTCCTTCAACCCTTTTAAATAAAGAAGTCTACCTGTTGATTAGTTGGCTGGACTACATTTAAGGCCATAAGGGAGAACAAAGCACTTATTGTCTATCCAAATGTTATTGTTAAAATTAATTGTTGAATTATGACATCATATAGTTTGGAAGGGGCCTCTGGAGGCCTCTAGTCCAACCTTCTGCTTGAAGTAAGGTCAACTACAAGAAGTTGCTTAGGGCTATGTCTAGTAAAGTTTTGAATATCTCCGAGGATGGAAACTCCAAATTCTTTCAGTCTGACCCTACTTATGGAAAATGTCCTTTTCCTTACATTGAACCAGAATTTCCCATATTTCAGCTTGTGTTCTTGTCCTTTCACTGAGCACTTTCTAGAGGAAACTAACTCAATTTTCTCTGTACTTTCCCATTAGGTAGTTGTAGACAACAAGATGTCTCCAAAATCTTCTCTTGTCCAATCTGAACAGACCCAGTTCTTTCAGCTTCTCCTCACATCATGCACTAGACCCCAAATCACCTTGCCAGCCCTCTACTTGACTCAGTCCAGTATGCCTATCTTTCCTGTTATGGTTTTTTGATCCTGGCTGGATGCCATGTGGCCTCCAAAAGCTGCTCTATCACTCCACCTCCTCAAGTAGATGCGGGAGAGAAAATACAATAAAAAATTCCAGGGTCAAGATAAGGAGAGGGAGAACACTCACAAATTACCATAACAGGCAAACCAGACTCATTTGGGGAAATAAATTTAATTTATTACCAATCAAATCAGAGTAAAATAACAAGGGAAAAAACCACAAAGTCTTAAAAACACCTTCCTTCCACCTTTCCCTTCAATGGGATCATCTCTAGAGATGATCCCATTGGCATAAAAGCTGAGTGCCCATTATCTACATCTGCTGTGTAACCACCTGTTGACCAGCAGGATGTGTTCACTCCCCCTCACACACTTTCCTCTTACTGGCAGGAACTCGGGGGAAAAAAAAACACCTGAGCCCCCACTCAGCACTTGTCTCTCACCTCAGGGTTATGGAGCCATGCTTGGTATTTTTCAGGTCTCCCCTTGCATTATTAGTGCCCATGTGGAAGAGCAGCACGGATCTGCAGGCTGGAGAAGCCTCAGCAGTGTCTGGGATTTGAGCCCCTGAGCACCAAGCCGCACTACCTAACAGGTTAGCATGTGGAGGCCTCCATGACCCACAACAGCAAGTCTACCACTACTGTCATTTGCTACTTCCTCCTCGTTTTGCTGCAGAGCTTGGGCTCAGCTGGCTTGAGTGCTTTATTGGGCACAGGTCCCAGCCCCTCAACTGCTTCCAGGCTGTTGATTTACTTACTCTAGCTGCAGAGCTGGAGGAGTAGCAGGAGCTGCCCTCCTGGTATTGGAAGTCATAAGGTTCCAGTCTCCATTATTACAGCATCTCCATTTCTTGTAGTACTAAAAAGGTTATGGTGGCAGCAAAAGTAGTAAGGTTTCTCTGCATTCATTAGGTGATTTTTACAATTATCTACCATTAAATCTCTCATCAAATGAAAAATGATTCCTTGTCTGCATATACATTGTATGTTCCTTTTTGCCCACAAGAAGATTTTGAGTGGAACAATAAAACCATCCAGTGATATGATGAGGTATGAGTGATAGAGGTATTTGGATACAGGAAGGAGATATATTCAACTTCTACTTGAAAAACTTCTTTGTACATCCCTCAAGCAGAACACTGAAACTCTTTATTTCTAAATTCAGAAGCACTTAGAAATAAAGTAACAATCTTTTTCTTCAAGTTCTGATTTTAGTTTTCCAATTTTGAATGTGTCTGTGAACTTTTCAAATGCAGGCAAACTTAAGTTTGATAAATTTTGGCAAACAAGATAACAGAGCTGCCAAACCAGTCATCGTACATTGGATGAGAAAATGTTTTCGGAAGAGGTTAAGTCCTATTTCTCTCTTCTGGCAAAGCAGTAGTCACAGATCACATTCAGGAGTGATGAATTTTAAGGTCTCTGCATAGTTAATCAACAAAGAAATCTTGACTATGAAATTTTGTAAACATTTTGTTATCGTTTTGTGCTGGGATAAAAGGCAGTTCCTTTTGGATACGTAACGGTATAGGAGTAAAGAGATCACAAATGTGCCACAGAAACTGTGTTTTCTGCTTTGTACAGTGCTCAGTAAAAATACACCCTGTCGTTTAGCAGTTTTATAAATCTGAGCATATGGAATTGTACATTTTAGAAAGTATTTTTATGAACATTTACATTTTTCTTCAGTTCATAGAAGTAAATTATTTTAAGCTGCATGTTCATTGTAATCCTGTTGTCATGAGGCCAGAAGAAAGGACTAGGCAATGAAAATTACAACAGACTCTTATCCTACTAAGGTTCTGTAATGAATGTTACATAGAAAATTAGTAAGAGTTGATTGCCTGCTGATTTACATAAAAATAGATTTGAGTGGTCTCATTCCACAATTTTTATAGCAAAGATAAGTTGAATTACAGAATCACAGAATGTTAGGCGTTGGAACGGACCTCCAGAGAACATCTAGTTCAACCCCCCTGTCAGAGAAGAAGAAAACTAGGACAGTTCACTCAGAAATGCATCCAGACAGGTCTTGAAAGTCTCCAGAGAAGGAGACTCCACAACCTCTCTGGGAAGTCTTCCAGAGCTCTATAACCCTTACGGTAAAGAAGTTCTTCCTCCTGTTGTGGTGGAATTTCCCATACTCAAGCTTGAATCCATTGTCTTTCATCCTACCACAAGGCATGAGTGAAAAAAGGTTTTCCCTGCCTTCTTGACGCCCAGCCCAATCATAACTGGGCTGCATCCAAGGAACTATGGCCAGCAGATCAAGAGAGGTGATTCTGCCCCTCTACTCTGCCCTGGTGAGACCTCACCTGGAGTACTGCATCCAGCTCTGGAGCCCCCAGCACAAGAAGGATGTAGACATATTGGAGTGTGTCCAGAGGAGGGGCACCAAAATGATCAGGGGAAGGGAGCATCTCTCGTATGAACACAGGCTGAGGGAGTTGGGGCTGTTCAGCCTGGAGAAGGCTCCAGAGGGACCTTATAGTGACCTTCCAGTACCTGAAGGGGGCCTACATGAAGGTGGGGGAAGGTCTATTCAAAAGGATTTGTAATGATGGGACAAGGAGCAATGGTTTTAAGTTGGGAAAGGATAGATTTAGGCTGGATATTAGAAAAAAGTTCTTTAATATGAGGGTGATAGACCACTGGAATGGGCTGCCCAGAGAGGTGGTGGAGGCCCTATCCCTGGAGTCATTCAAGGTCAGGCTTGATGGGGCTCTGAGCAACCTGCCCTAAGTGGGGATGTCCCTGCTTCTCCAGGGAGGTTAGACCAGATGACCCCTAGAGGTCCCTTCCAGCCTAGAACATTCTAGGATTCTATGATTTATAGACAGTAATTAGATCCACTTTCAGTCTTCTCCTCTCCAGACAAGAGCATTTGCTCTTGTTAAACCTCATTAGGTTCCTCTTTGCCCAGCTCTCCAGTCTGTCCAATTCTTGCTAAATGGACACACAGCCTTCAGGTGAATCAGCCAATCCTCCCAGTTTTGTGTCATCAGCAAACTTGCTGAGAAGACACTGTCCCGTCATCAAGGTCATTGATAAAGATGTTGAACAGGACTGGACCCAGCACTGATCCTTGGGGGACTCCACTAGTCTCCACTAGTTACAGGTCTCCAGCTGGACACTGCACCATTGCTCACCACTCTTTGGGCTCTATTGTGTAGCCAGTTTTTAATCCATTCCACTGTCCATTTTTCTATCCCACAATTCCTGAGCTTGCTCATGAGGATGTTATGGGATACTGCATCAAAAGCCTTGCTAAGGTCAGGGTAGACTACACCCACTGGTCTCCCTGCATCTACCCATTCAGTCATGACATCATAGAAGGTTATCAGATTAGTCAAGCATGGTTTCTCCTTGGTAAATCCATTCTGACTACTCCTGATAACTCTCTTCTCTACCATGTGCTTAGAGACGACCTCCAAAATGAGCTGCTCCATCATTTTTTCCATGGATGGAGGTGAGGCTGACAGGTCTATAATTTCCTGGATCTTCCTTCTTGCCCTTTTTAAAGACTGGAGTGACATTGACTTTCCTCCAGTCCTCAGGCACCTCTCCTGTTTGCCATGATCTTTCAAAAATGATGGAGAGTGGTAGGGCGATATCAACCAGCTCTCTCAACACTCTTGGGTGCATCCCATCAGGGCCCATGGACTTGTTATTCAATTTGCATAACTGAACTCTGACCCATACAAGTTGTATCCATTGCAATCCTTTCTCTGCTGCAGAGTGTAAAACTTTAAGTTGATGCACGTGGTCTGAGAAAAAAATACAACTTCAAATGTCAGGCCAAGGGACTTGAAAATAAAACAAAGGGAAGTATTCTTTTTTTTTCCCCCTGATCTTGCTCTAGATACTCTACTGGATTATGTGCAGGGATGTTTAAAAAACAGTGAGTGAATTCAGACAATATATGTTCCTCTTTTTTGATTTTGAATTGGTTTGCTTGTTGTTCTATCTCTAATCTATCATAGAGGTTATCAATTTCAACACATCTCTCAAATCTGACTTTGAAGTTAGATTCTTAGGGAAGTTAGATTTCTTAGGGAATTGTTCAGTTCACCTTTTAAAATCTCCAAGGATGGAAGTTCCACATCCTATCCAGGTAACTGGATATTGAAATCTACCTTTCTATCCTGGTTTTGTCTAGAACAGAGCTGATTTTTTTCTTAAAAGCTTACTTCTAAGTATCTAGAAGAGTGTTGCATTGCGGATTCAGTATGAGATAATGCTGATAATATACTGTTGTTGCTAAGGAATCAAGGACTTTTGAACTTCCCATGTCTTGCTAGTGTGCAGGTCCACCAGAAGCTGGGAGGAAGCATAGCCAGGACTGTTGACCCAAACTAGCCAAAGGTATATTACATACAACAGAATGTCATGCTGAGTATATGAACTGGGGGGCGCTGGCCTGGGGAGATAGATTGCTGCTCAGGCATTGGTCAGCAGGTGGTGGTAATTGCATTATGCATTACATATATTTTCTTGGGGTTTATTTCTCTTTCTATTTTTGTTACATTCTTTTCCGTTACTATTATTATAATATTTTAGTTTAGGTAATAGGCTGCTCTTATCTCAGTTTTAAATTCTCTTCCCCATCCCACTGGGAATGTGACCATTGCTTCTTTGCTTTTTGCTGTGCACCCTGGAAGAATGTCTGACTGAAACTTTTCCATAGCCTCCTTTTAGGTAGTGAAAGATTGGATTTGACCCAAAAAAGTCAAAATTACTGATATATTTTAAAGACACTTCCTCTATAGGTCACTACCGAAAAGGAGATACTTCCTGTATGTGATTCTCATATTGACTATGTTACCAAAACTCTGGTAAGTGAAGAACTCTCTAACACTCAATTTAGCATTAGAAAGCAGGCATTTCTTTATGCTGGTGCTGGATGCAGGGGGATTAGTTCCATCCATTGTGCATGTCGTACCTGGCACCCATCCAAGCTTACATCCCACCTTTACATATATAGGCATTAGTTTTCCTAGAAATCTTATACATATTCATTCTATTTCCAGGAATTAATTATCCTATTCACATAGTTATTATGCATGCAGCCTGGACCTCCAACGGGCTTCCCTGGGGGGTCTTTGGTGGTCTCTGGTGGTCCCTAGTGGTCTCTTAGTGTCCTTTCCATGAACTTTGAGGCTTTCTTACACATAAGGTCGTATTTTAGCTCATCTCTCTGTAGAATCCTTCTTAACTGGTGTCCACTAATCTCTGCAGTACTCCAGGATGCCAGCCACAGATTATGTCCTTGATTGTGTTCATATCTGAGGCCCCATTCCTTTCCATCCTCCAGGATGTGCCAATCACAGTTGTAGAGGTTGATATCCTTGCTTGCATTCGTGCCTGAGGCTCCTTACAATATTTCTTCCTTGATATATAACAACTATAGGGCGAGATTTCAGATTTTATTCCTATCTCTACATCCAAAGGAAGTATAAAGTGATTGTTCATAGCTTAAGTGTCTCTGTTAGATAAAGACATGATCTGGACCTAAGATAGTAAGGTATTATGAAGGTATGTATTTTGATTTGGCCATCTGAATTTATTTTTTTTTTGCATTTCTCAAATGTGTTAGTTGTTGATGCTTTGAGATCCTGTGATGCTTTCTTTTCAGGTAAGTCATACAAGAACAATTCATAGGATTTAAGAACTGCCAGATAACCACTCCTACTTAAGGTTAAATGTTCCCATCATACTGTTTTGTCAAATAGTTCTGTCTACTATATATTCAGGGATTTGTGATTTTTTAGGCAACAATATACATTCTGGAACCTCTGCTCCAGTGCCTGTAAGCACCTCTTGTCCCTCTTTCTTCACTGATCTTGGTGTCTGCAGGGTTGCTTCTCCCACACTTTCCTTGCTCCTCTCTCTCTCTCAGCTGCAGCACAGCACTCTTTGCATCACCAGCATTGCTGATTGCCTCACTTTTGATCAGTGGTGGGTCCATTTTGGAGCCATCTGGTACCGGCTCCTCTAGAGGACTTGTTTCCTTCGAGACCTCCCTTCCGTGCACTCTTCAGTGTGTCCTCAGAGGCACCTTCTCGTTTCCTCCCGTGTTCCCTTCTGCGCCTTCGCCCTTGCCGGCGCCGGGCGGCTCCGCTGTGGCTCCCCACGTGGCGGGGCAGCGCTCTGTGTTGCGGAGCCGTCTGGAATTTGCTGTGTTCAGGGTGTTTCACACAGGTCACCCTAGCAGCTCCCCTGGCAAATTTGCCCAGTCCAGGATTCCAGGTAGGTACAAGGTTTTTGGTGGTGGCAGAGTTTTCTCCATGGCGTAGCTCATTTTTGTGGTTCTATCTCAAAAAAGGCAGGTTAGGAGGCAATTTATAGAGCACCTTTTAAGCTCCTGAGCTTCCTCACCTTTTTAGCTACAGATGATATTATTTGAGGTTTTTTTTTTTAATTTACTGGCTGCCAAATCTGTATAAATTTTACTGCTGTACTGAGCATACAAGTAGAAAGTGAAGGATTTGAGGACATGAATCAAGTCAATTTATATTCATGCTTGGGTTTATTTTGAATTTTAAATATGTGAGTTTTACAAAACACAAAGCCATAGAAAGTAAGGCTTCCATATAGCCTCAGGAAATGTTTTATGCCCCTCTCATCAAACGTTAGTGAATTTTATGAAATTCATTAATGATAAATCTTTTGCAAAACTGTCCTTAAAGATTTTCAGTTAATAAATGTTTTGCAATCATTTCGTTTAATTTCCTGAAAGCTGTAAGGTTATTTTGTGTATAAGTTGTGGGGAGAGGCTGAAATTTTTAATTCTTGCAGGTTTGTAGAAAAAGCCAACATATAAATGTTTCTCAGAAATTATATATATATATCTCCTTAATTGTATTTGGACTTCTTAGACTATGTCAGAATATTAAATGAAAATAAATGTAATATGCATTATACTACAAAGGCTGTTCTCTATAAACCCCCTTTATTTTATTTTCTGACTTGGAGCATTAGGTTATTGAGACTAAATTAAACTAGTTGGATAAATAGTTTTTATTTACTGGAACAAGAGCACCATGGCCAAGAGGCTTGCTTACTTAGAGAGGCAGGACTTAAAGTAGGTTTATCAGGGTTGGTGACCAAAGCTTGCAGATTTATTGGGGGACAGGGGGTGAGGGGGAAGCATGCATGGAGCAGGATGACTAGGACTTGTCTTGCACTCTTTGTGAGGACGTAGGGTGACCAGAGACTAATCCAAAGTGCTTGTATACAAACACTTGTAGCATGGAAAACACAGGAATTGTAAATTCATGTGCAATTGCAGTTCAGTGACATGATCACAGAGCCATAGCAGAACAGCTGGCACCACTAGAATCCTAGATGTATACAGACTGTATACACTAGATGTATACAGACTCTCCAAGAAATGTGGGTAGGAAACTAAAGGAGTAAGTGTAGCTTGTGCAAAGGAGGGAGCAGAGGGAACTCTGCTAGAAAATGGCATTACCTATGGAGCTTCTTAAGGATATTTTTGTGACTATGTAATCTAGTACTGTGTTCATTTGCAAGTTTCAAAATTGGATTGTTATGCTACAGACTTTAGAATTGAGCTTAACTTTTAAAGGACTTTCCACTACAGCCTGTATAGATTCCTTTCTGCTGCTTGTCTGTAGCTGATGAAGAAACTTAGTAAGAAACACATTCTAAGTTTTTTTTTTTTATGAAAACAGTATAGGATGTGCAGAAAATTGCAGAGCTGAGTGTATATAAAAGCATTGGATTAAACACTGGCCAAGTGTGACATTGGAAATTTGTGAAAGTTGCTGATAGATAAACCAGCGAATTCAGACTTGTGGAAAATTAAATTCAGAATGTGTTATGAAGCTTCCTCTCAATTCTGTGCTCTGTAAAAAAAAAATCTGAGTCTATAAACATACAAACCTATAAAGGGGAAAATACTGAATGTAAAATGCTTTTGTAGTAATAATATTGATATCAAGATAATTCTGAGCTTCATCCAAAATAAAAGCAGTAAATAAGTCTATGTAATTGTTATAGATGTATTTGAAAACATTCATAAAGAGTGCCTATCGAAAACCTAAAAAAAATTCTCTAGCTGGGGAGCTGCCATCTAGGTGAGAATTTTGTTATTTTTTATTTAGAACTAACCTCTGTCAAACTTTCAGAAGTAATAGAAAGAGACAAGGTCCTTTGGAAAGAAACCACCTTCTGATTCAGAAATGATTGTATAACAATTTACAGCTAAGATTGTGTGCTGCCATTTTAATAGACAGTAATGTTTGCTTTCTCATGCCAGGTTACTGCCTGGAGAAGATAATCTCATTTTGTTTACCCTTTACTTTGAATATAAAGGTAATTGATTTAAAACCTTATTTATAAGAAAATGGTAGAATTTGATCTTTCATGCACATATGCGTGTGTTTGCTATGCAGAAACAGGTGAAGTTTTTCACACTAATGGAATCAGTAGTTACTGTTATGTGTTTGACTGTATTAAATTCTTTTGAAAAGTACTGAAGTCGTTGAGAAAAATTGCTTTCTAATGTAAGGATCTTTCATGGTCTTCAGATGAGAAGTAGTTATTAATGTGTATATTTAGGAGCAATAAATAGTATGACTGAAAATGCTTTAAAAGGGAATGCTAGAGTGTTTTAGATTGCTCAGCAATTTGTCTGAAATAAGACTGTCTAAAATTTGAAAGAGCAGTCTAGCAGTATGTCTGGGGTTGTACTTGAACTACACTGTGAAGAGTGTGCCATGCATTTCATAGAGTCTGTGTAGCTAAAATCAAGGTATAGAGGTATTACTGAAGGTCCTCTCAGCTTTTCTTGATAGGTTTCTTCAAAAGTGTCTCAGCTTGCTCAAGTACTTTTACTGGATATAGTAAAGATCGTTGTTTTAACTTTGAAAGTTACTCCTTTTTTTTTTTTCCCCCTAGCATTATTTTCAAGAATAGATAAAAGATGCCTATTACTCTGTGATGAGTTATGAGCTGAAGTTTAATTGTTCAGTACACTATAAATATCTAGATAGATAAGATGGCATGGTGCATTCTGTTCCAGATTAAAGCTTGATCTACTATGCAATCTCATTGAATTCTCATTGATATCCATGAATTTACATGGTCTATAAATCACTGATAACATTGCCTGTCTTTGATCACCTGTCTTCTTGAAAATTACAATTAAATATTTAGGTAACGTTATTGTGAATGTCACTGTAACATAAAAGAATAAGCAGAAAATTACATTTAAATAAGACTAACTAGAAGAATATATTATCAAAATTTATTGTGAAAAAGGAACACTGAAGAGTAAACTGGGATGATGGTTAAGAAATAAAATACAAAATGTATGGAATTCATGTTCATGAGAAATTATTAAAATGTATACTCATTTAACATTTTTTTATGTACATTTAGCCATAATTGAAAAAAAGGCAAAAAAAAAAAGCTGCATATATCTATGTATATAAATAAAAAGCCAGTCTATGCCCAGAAAAAGCAAAAACTAACCCCAGACCCTCAAAATGTTTGTACTCTCATAATCATCACTCATAATAATATCAGTGATACTCCCTCTGCATAAGAGCTCTTATGCATATTCAAAAACAGATCTTCATTTGAATTCATAATACCTTGAAAGCTTTTCTAAGCCAAATCCCCACTTGCGTATCACTTTGAAAAATCTTCCCCTTTCAGCATATGGTTAAGATCAGAGAAGTATGTTTGGAAAAATGACGTCTTGGCAGTATGTGTATTTTTTGCATTTATACCTTCATATCACATCTGCAAGTTTGTAGGTTAGATAAACTTTCTCAGTGTATGAAAAAATAAATTTAATTTGAAAATATGGGGAGAAAAATTAAAAGTAGATATTCTTTTAAATGTTATTAATGGTAACTATATATTTGTAATTTCATCATGGCGGATTTTATCTAGTTTTAACCAAAGTATTGTCTGCCCACCAGTGCTGTGAATGGTTTTCCCTCCGCATTTGGTAATTGTAAATGAAACAAACAGGAGCAGATGCACCCTTCTTTCAAGACATTTAGGTGCTTAACTGCTGTTGAGGTATCACATTTTGATTGCAATGATTGTACTGTTAGGCACTTAAGTATTTTTAAGGTCTCCTACCTTGGTGGTTTGACAGAGGTAATTCAGAAAGTTGTGGAAGGGCAGTGAAAGAGCTTCTCGAGGCTTTGTACAGAAATTACTTCAACGATTATCTTTCCTGTCTTTCTTCCCTGTTCATATATCATTATTGGACTTGCTGCACATTGATGAAGATGGCTCACTGTTAGTCTTCATATATGATCTCTTACCGGTTATTCTTTTGTTTGTAAAGTTTCATAGCTGACATCTAAGCAATGATGCTATTCCAGTGTGATAGCAACACAGGTGCTAAAAGTAGATTTCACAGAAACAATTATTTAATTTTCTTTCATTTGTCAGGGTCTTAATGCACTATGAATCCAGTGGTAGAAATGCTGTCAACTTCAGTGTTGTCAGTTTGCTTGAAGATAATTTTTTTTTTTCCCCAGTGTTTTCACAATTTAAGGCACCAAACATTTTCATGGAGATTAATGTTTGTAAGCCTTCTCCCAGATGTGAGCTTTACCTATAAGGATCTGACTGCAAGACTGGAAGTAGATAAATCACAAAGAAATTATATTGTAGGTGGAGGAATATAAGAACACAGCACAGTAATTCTGTTATTTATTGGGCTAATGCTTGCTTTATAGCAGCTAAGATGATAGCTAGTGTGCTCTCGTATACATTTACAGCACTTAAATTTAGTTAGTATTAATTTTATTTGTAGCAAATTTGCTACATGAATCAGAACAAAATGCATGATGATTTTTCTGGGCCATTCTGACGATGGTACCAAAATGACATCTTGGCAAAAATATCTAAATAGATATGGCTCAGAAACAGCAGACATGCCCATTAACACACCTTCTGTCTTTAAAGACAGCCACAATTTATTCTTTTAGGAATCAGAAGAGTACAGCAACATTTTAGTGAACAGGTATTTATATGGATAGGAACTAGTTTATCTATAATTCATTTGTGAAAAGCAAAAAAAAAAAAGTTTTGTAGTACACTATTTTTGAAAAATGCTTCTGTTTTTGAGTCTGAGAGGAAGCTATTTCAAAGTCTTTAGTCTTGTATGATACTCCTAGTTTCCTGCTTTAAACTTGTTACATGAGCTGAAAAGCTATTTCACATGCTATCATCTGTCTCTCCAGTTTGAATAAGCTTTAGTAATGTAGCTATGAAAATTAACCTGCAAGGAATTTTTCAAATCAGTACTTGATAAATCATATTTCATATTTAAAAATCAATATACAGATACTTCAAAATCATTGACCCTGTATGTTACCCATTGTTTTAATTGACATTTTACTTCTGTGAAGTAAATTTTTTTAAAATCCTTCTCATTAATTTTTTCAGCAACATGAACCTCTTTCAGGCTCTAGGACAACTGTATTATTTCCTGCTACCACTCTAAGCAGAAACAAAAATAGCTTTTCAGGTATGCTTCAAATGTTTGAATAATAAACTGGATAAGTAATGTAGTACAGTATTTCCATCTAGTAAACAGTATTTCTATATAAGTTATTTGAAAGGTATTTCCACTTCTGAAAGTGATAGAACTACATTCAGAATCAATTTTATTAGCTCACAAAAGAAATTTACACAAGAGCCTCAAAAGCAGTTTTTGATTTATTAGGCATATATGCACCATTAAAGTAGATGATACACAGTATCAGTCATGTCATCTTATCTTACCAAAATAAATCTGTGAATTACTATTTCAGAGTAGTGGTGGTGTTAGAACCAGTTTTGTAAATCTCCAGGATTTACCTAGCTTATTTGACATAAGATTGTATGTTAGAAAATAGATCATTATTGTGTCAGAGTCAAATATTCTCTGACCGGGTCGTTTTAGATATGCCTCATGTAGAAGATGATCATATCAAATTTACTTATTTAAAGATAGTTGATGTTATACAGGACTAATAATATAGCAGAATGATACAAAATATATCACATAAGAACACAAACGTTGATTAAGGGTAGACCTGCTGGAAAGCAGCCCCATGGAGAAGGACCTTGGAGTCCGCATAGACAAGAAGTTACATGGGACAGCAGGGTGTCCTTGTGGCCCGGAAGGCCAATGCTATCCTGAGGTGCATAAAGAAGAGTGTGTCCAGGAGGTTGAGGGAGGTTCTTCCCCTCCCCTACTCTGCCCTAGTGAGACCACATCTGGAGTACTGTGTCCAGTTCTGGGCTCACCAGAACTGGACACAGTTCACCAGAACTGTTCAAGAGAGACAGGAAAATACTAGAGAGAGCTATGAGGATGATTAAGGGACTAGACCATCTCGCTTAGAAGAAAAAGCTGAGAGATATGAGGCTGTTTATTCTGGAGAAAACTGAGATGGGACCGTATGAATGGTTATAGATATCTGAAGGGTGGGTGTCAAGCAGAAGGGTACAGTCTTTTCAGTGGTGCCCTGTGATAGGATGAGGGGCAGTGGTCACAAACTGGAACACAGGAAGTTCCACCTCAACATTAGGAAAAACTTCTTTCCTGTGAGGGTGATGGAACCTGGAAGAGGCTGCCCAGAGAGGTTGTGGAGTCTCCTTCTCTAGAGACTTTAAAAACCTGCCTAGGTATGTTCCTGTGTGGCCTGCCTTAGGTGATCCTGCTTCGGCAGGGAGGTTGGACTCGATCTTCCAACCCCTACCATTCTATGATCCTACACTTAGCAAAATCTAGTAATTGCAATACACAGTTTCATCAAAATATCTATGTGATGCCCATTACGCTCTCTATAATATGATAACCATCACAACACTGGACATCCCCAGTCACTGGAAGGAATACAGAAGGTGAAGCCAGCTCAAGCCCGTTGCTGTCGTTACAACTCTTTTATTAGTTGTCTAGTTTTTGTACTCTATGTTGGGCTGAGTCAAGTATTCACTTCCCCCATGCTGGTCTGGCTAACTCTGGGAGACACTCATGTTCTAAATGAACCAAGGGAGATACATTTTCACTGGCAGTTATTCCACTCACTGACGATTACTGTTTATCTAAACAAAGACCACCCTTTTGTCCTTTTCATATTGAGCCATATTCTTTGCCACAGCTGTGCTCAGTCATACCCTGCATTATCCCCTGCACATCATCCTTGTCCATCTCCTCTGAGCCTTCTGCCATTTCAGGGTTTTATTTGGTGTATTCACAACCAATAAATAATTGGTTGTGATGATAGGTCAAATAATTTCCTGTTTATTCACATATCAGGAAAAATGTATTTGTATGGTTGATACTTGAAACACATGATCTTTTACAACTTAAATTAAAATTATGCTGATGTAAATATTTTACTTGTGGAAGTGTCTTACATCTGGCACTTGGGAAATCACCCATAAATGTCTTTGGTTGGACAACTGGTTATCTGTTTGAAAATTGGCAAAATATTCTTGGAGAACAAACTTAAAGTTCACTAGGTGTTCACTAAAATAGTGTTAACATAGTCAGAATAAGATGGCTAGGATATCTTCTTTTCTCAGTATAATATGATTGCCACATACCATGTGTGAGACTGCATATGAAAATATTTTTTGCTAAAAAAAGAGGAAATAGTGAAATGTTTGCATGCTATTGTTAATTGAATGAAACAATTATAAATAAATAAATAAATAGTAGATTGTAAAAACAGGTGCTGGCACGAGTATAATTATCTTTAAATAACAGAAGTCTGAAACAAGTACTTTTTACCACCACCTTAACTTTTCAGCAGTATTCCAAGGCTAACATGTTAAAAAACATTAAGCAGTTGTTCATGTAAAAGGTAATAAACTTCTGTTCTTGAGAGCAATGTATACATTTGGTCTAGTGATCCTGATAATGTTAGGTAGGTGGTTGGACTTCATGATCTTGGAGGTTTTTTTCCAACCTTAGTGATTCTGTGATTTGTAAGGGGTAATTTTAATGACTTTTTTTTTTTTAAACAGCTGAGGATGCATGTGGAGGAACTATGAGAGGATCCAGTGGCATCATCTCAAGCCCCAACTTTCCTAATGAATACCACAATAATGCAGATTGCACATGGACGATTGTGGCAGAGCCTGGGGATACTATCTCACTCATATTTACAGATTTCCAAATGGAAGAAAAATATGATTATTTGGAAGTAGAAGGTTCTGAACCACCTACAATATGGTAAGTTGACTACTGCAATTTTAATGTAAAAAAAACCCAAACAGGTGGCGAGATGTGGCAGGATAACTTTTGTTACTTTTACTTTTGCCATTAGATAATCTTGTTAAAAACAATGTCTTTTTCTATGGCATAAATGTTGATATTTTACTTGCAGCTGTAAAATAATTTCCAAATATATTCCAAGGTGGTAATACCAAGGTGAAAGGCGCTGTAAGCTTATTCACCTCATTGTCTGAAGGTCTAACCATTCTAACCATTATTGTAGTAAAAATTTATATATTTAGAAACAGAATGCAGTGTGCCGTTGTACTGATAAGGATTGGTGGAGCATTCAGGACGTTTATGTAATGTTAGAGTGAATGGTATGGAGTCCTTTCAGCACAGAGCTGGGGAAAATAGCGCTGGTCACACCTGTGGATCACAGATTCTCCTTGGAGTTTCTGTATGGAGAACTGTGTACATGGTCTCATATAACGTGCTGGGGGTATGGCTACTGTTGGCAGTCATCAAGAAATTTCCATCCTAATCTGTGAGATAAAACACCACGGGCTGAGCAACCACAGTATCTCCTGGCTTGGGTTTTATACTAAATATACGACATTTAGAGAGAATTTCTGTTCGTTGACTTAGCAATAGTAACAATGCCTGGAATTCTTGATCTCGGTGTAGATGTGTTGTGTAAAACAAATAGAAAAAATAGTAAACAACCTCTTTCAAGATCAGGTTCAGTTAAATAAAAAAAAATAAAAGATGCATTCTGTGGCTTTCTGGCTTAGTAGTTTTATGGTAACAGCACCACAGTGCTCAAGAAACCTGTGAATATGACACATCCTTGTGTTTGTTTTGTAAGTTTAAACATACTATTGGCTCACAGAAAAAGAGGATGTATATAAAACTGTAAATAACAGTGATGGTCTCCAGTAAAATCTTAAGATCTTAACTGGTTTAAAAAACATGAGGGTTCTGCACAACAGGGACTTTGAACAACAGATGATGGAACAGGTGGTTGGATAGCAACCTTAAAATGAATAGTCTTGTTTTCTTATTATCAATACAGAAACCCAACCAAACATAGCCTAGACCAAATAAATGAAATAAATTCTAATTTTACAGTAAGAAAATATCACAAATTAGGTAATTACATTAGTTTGGAAACATCAATCTCAGTTTCTACAAGTGATGCTTATAAGTAATATTCCTTACTACTTCAGGGTATAGTAGAAGCCTATACACTAAGTCTTAGCTTTAGCAAAGAGTATTTCATAATTTGAGTTAATTCGCACTGCCACCTACATAGTTAATTACCTGTATTAGAATATTACTTAATTGCCATTGAGATTTTCAAGCTGTTAAACTGAAATCTTTTGAACTAGCTGTCAGCTAAAATAGTTTTTAAACAATAGTTTATAGTAATTATTAGTGAGGTAACATCAATGACATGCAGACAATATGAATCACTTAAATAGCTAAATGTGCATTCTATTACTTTTGAATCTGGTTTAAGTATTCAGTCATGAGCTTCATACTTTTTTTTTTTCTGCAAAAGTATTTGGTTATATTTAAACGATACATGCAAATTCTCACCTGTTTACAAAACATAAAAAATTACAATGCTAATTTAATAATTGCTCATGTAGGGAAGCAGATTGAGAACATAGTCTTTTTTTAGCTTGTCATTTATATTCCCTAAATTAGATTGATGTATTCTATTATGCAAAAGTATCCCCCTCATATGTTAGGAAAAATGGATTTGGAAAGCTTAATTAACAACATTTTGTTAATTAGATTTACAGTGGTAATACTTTATTATTCCCTTAGACTATAGCTTGAGGTTTAGTTCAAGATATCTTAGTTTCTAAAGTCTGCATGGAAGTATACATCTAAAACTAAAGCCAGGCTCTTGGTCTTTCATTCTGGAAAACACATAATACATAATTTTTAAAATTACTAAAAATGTATCAGTTGGTCAGGGTAGTAAGTAGCATTATATGATCATTTTTATATATTACACATATTTTTATACATATATTTTTATATATTACACATACTGATTAAAAAAAAACCTCAATCTTTTCTTCTTCTGTGCATCTTCTGTGTAACATAATATCCCCACTTTTTAATTCTAAGTAAAACAGATCTAGAATATACATCATGTAGATAGTTTAGGGTTGTCCATGATACAGAGCTTGGAATTCTTCATTTTCCTTAATCTTCCAGTCAGTTCTGCCAAGTCTTTTCTCTAAAAAAATATAATAGGCCACTTTAATCACACAGTTTAATCCGTGGGAAAAAAGTTGCATAGATTCCCTTCAGGTTTTTTTTGTTTGATGTCAAGGGCTGATTCTGGTGTTTGTTAACTTGAATTGAATGAAGGTGGTTTTGAATTTTGAAAGTGAAACAGAGATAAAATGATTAGTTTGAGGAAACTTATTTTTTATCAGCAAAAAACCTGAAAATAAATGAGTTCTAATGAAATGTTTCATTTTGCCTAATTTAAAAGTTAGGATTTGAGACATCCATTGGTGAAAGAAGTAGCTGTGTCATTATTTAGCCTATGGAAGTTCAGACATATATACTCTGAGAATATCTGAACACATAGGAGTTTTCTGATGCTTGCCTCTAGGATATTTCAGTTGGAAAGTTTTAGTCTCTTATTTTGCTGATGGTCACTTTTAATCGAATATTTAATAGTCAGTGAGCTGGATCGATTCTTTGGGCTGCTTTGACATGGGTGTTCTGGATGAACTGATTGAGAGTCTGAATTGTTAGGGCAACTGTTAAGACTCTGTATAGAGAAAAGTGGTAGAACTTCCTTCCCAGAATATTCTATAAGATGTGCTTAGAGCAGTCTCCTCGTGAGAGCAAGGATGGAAAGTATCTATTTCACAACTTTAAATCTGTGTCTTCTATTCCTGATTACCATCTTAATTTAGCTGTTGTTGATAAACAAGTTGACCATTTGTTCTTCTAGATGTTTGGAGAACTTGGTTATTACAAAAACAACGATAACAACAAAATTCAGCATCACTTCCTGGGACAATTTGTTTTAGCAATAGAATGCAAAAGAATGCAAAAGAATACAAAGTCTCTCATTCTGATATTCCTCAGTGATTCTTTTCCTAAAATATATGTGGCATCTTATGTGCCATTTTCTATGCCTTTGCTCTCATTTTCGATTTAATGATGTTGAAAATTACTATTTCCGGACTTGTAATCCCGTTTTACTAGTGCTATGGAAGAACAAAATGTTAAACGTTCAGTGCTTTGCAGAACTTGTAAGCAATATTAGTGAAGAATACATCAACTAGGGATAATGTAAATCAAAGTACGGGGGAGAGGGAAGATGCAGTTAATTTTAAAACACCTTCTGAAGGATAATTTCTATTTAACTGAACTGACAATTAAAAATTACCATGTAGATGTCTAATGTGAATTAAGTATACTGTTGTTGATGGTTAACTTACAAGAGACACATGCAATATGATCTCAATCATATCTTCATAACAAAAGAGTTGATATATGCAGCCATCCAGTGTCTGAATAGGTTAGCTTTGCAGTCAGCGTACATGATCAAATGATGCTGATACGTAAGCCTACAGAGGAAAACCTCTGCCTGTGGCAGCACAGGGATATACAATCACACCTCAGTAATACAAGTACCAGTGAAAATAATAATGTACTGGAGAAAAAAAACCACACCAAAACAAAAGAAAAGAGAAAAGACAAGAAGCAGAGATGCTCATAAATAGAGATTAAAATGTGGGGGAAAAGCACTACCTCAGGCCTGAGAATTGTTTGAAAAACCTTGAAAAATTACTTCAAATTACAAAGTGTCTTGTCTAATTATTTCCTTCTTATTAATGAAGGCTGTTGACACTGCCTTAGATATAATTACTGTTTTTTCATTACTTGCTATACAAAGATTTAAAATCTGTGCTTAATGCTCAGAGGAAGGACTCAGGCAAGTAATGTTTATAAGTAATATGATCCTAACAGGGAGGTTAAATGCCCCAGATGATAGATGCTTTGTAATCTGATACAGTTGAGTTAATATTTAAAGAATGGTGGAAAAATTGATGCTGCCTAACACACGAAATATGCCTTCAGAAGAATGTTGGTTGTGTGGCCAAACAGATGGAAAAAATTATTCCATTAGTTTAGCAGACAAAGTGCAGTCATACAAACCTGGTGAAAGGTGATTAGCAGAGTATTTGTTTACTGATAGTGGATAGAATTATTTTTTATTGGATTTAACTGAAAAAAATAACTGCAAAAACCAGGCCAATTTTGGAGTGCTTAGGTCCTACTCCCCTTCTAAAGCATGGAACAGAAAATAACAGGGATTATATATAACTGTAGAGCAAGGTAAACATGAAGTCAGTAGGAAGAATATTAATGATAAAAATAGTGTCTGGTTTGAGTCTTAGATAATCCATGCATTGTGCATTGTAGTTTTCATCTTTTTCTGAAGGACTAAGAAGAGAAATGAAGTGGTTTGCTTTCTTGGCAGCAAAGGCTTCCCATAGAAACTAGGTATTTGTGTCCTTTAGTGTTTGCCTCTGTGGTTTGATTTTGTAAGTGGCAGTTCAGCATTTCACCTGTGGCATTTCCATGAGGTCATACAGAGCAGTCAAAGGAGCAGAGTGCATTCCACAGTGTCTAGGGTCAGGCCCAGGGGTAGTGTTAGAAGGGGAGTTTATTACAGTGGTTGTGGAGGTTAATGGCATGTTTTTCGTTGTTCTGTTGTGTGATTACCATTTGGTAACCATCCTTTGAAACTGACTTTACATCTGTTACTCTCAAATTTTTACTGAAACGTGGAAGTGATTTGAATCTAAGATGGGAAAAAGATATCAGAGCACATGTTTGACAGTAGAGGTGAAGGCCTCTTGGTCTTATTTTGTACTATTTGTACTATTTGTTCCTGTGTGTTTCTGAAGAAATAGAGGGCCATTCCATGGTAACCTGTTCTAGTGATTTTTTTTTTTCTTCAATCATTTCTTAGGTTGTACATCAAAGAGTCATGCACGAACATGTCTCAAAATTTTCAGGCAGAATAGACATATGTAGCCATGAGTTACATGAGGAGAATTTTAATTGCCACTTAAGAGTAAAAACCTTAAAGTCTATAAGTCTATGTTTTTGTTTTTGTTTTAAATACACAGATTTAGTTACTTTGTGACATTTATAATAAATAGACTCAGTCCCTAGTAAAGGGAGAATCTGATTTTAAGAAACTCTCATAGCCATGAAAATAAAATCAACTGAAGGTGTAAATCAACCTGGCACATTGATTCATATTCAGCTGGCTGTTGACCAGTATCACCAGGTTTGGATTTTTTACAAGCAGCTTTCCATCGATTCTTCCCCGGGCCTGTAATGTTTCATGGCATAGTTGTGACCCAGGTTCAGGACCTGCACTTGGCCTTGTTGAATCTCATACAACTGGCCTTGGTCCATCAGTCCAGCTTATCTAGGTCTCTCTGTAGAGCCTTTCTACCCTCAAGCAGATTAATACTTTCACTGAAACTTGGTGTCATCTGCAAATTTACTGAGGGTGACTCTTATCTCCTCATCAAGATCATTGATAAAGATATTAAACAGGAGTGGTCCTAGTACTGAGCACTGGGGAATACTACTGTAGCTTGTACATCTCTTGAAGAAACATTTCTGAAGCTGTTTGTAATTTCTTACCTTTCCTATTTTCACGAGCACTGCAAAAGTGAACATTTGTAAGCATTATCTGAAGATACATATTTTCATTACTCTGACTGTACTTTTTTAATATGAAGTTATTCTCATCTGAAGTCAAACATATACATCAGCACCTTTCAAATAAGCAGTCAGACATTGGATGGGCTTTTTACATCCATTCTTCTCAACAGAGATAGGATTATATATTATATTATGTTATGTTATATTCTGTCCCAAAGTCTGCTCAACATTCAGAAACAAACTGAACAACAGTCCTCACAAATCCTTACATGATAGAGGAGTAGTCAGACTTTTCACCATCCCTCTTGGGCAAAAATTTACTGGCTACTGTGTTTTTTGCTTCCCTGGTCCCCTTTATTGGATGGAGCTCTTGGTATGGAGTGGTCCAGAGTGCTTCCAGTATTGCTTATTTGTAACTATTTTGTATAAAAACAAAGAGATAATAGTCTAGATCGAGGGCATTTTACTCATGAATACCTAAAAAGCATACTCAGTAATAAAAACAAACAAATGCAATAAAACCTGGAGCCTCTGACTCAGCAGTTTCCTGAAAAATTATAAAAGGGAAGATGGCTTGATGATTTAACAAGGAACACTTAGACTGTGCTTACTCCAGCAGAATGCTGCACTTGTTTTGATGTCATTTCCTATTGTATCAGGACAGCAGTTGCTGGAGTAGTGAAGGAGACTGATTGCTCTTGTCTTGACTTAAACTTAGTGATTGAACTGGCAAATCTCCCAAGTAAGGCTGAAACGGCCATATTTTATGCCACATCAGTTGTGTTGTGGGAGAAATAAAGCACAGGATAACATAAACTTAAAAACAAGGTAGGGAAAAACCTCCTGATGACCTACCCACAAACCAAAAAATAACCTAAAACGAAAACATGTAATTGTTTCATACGCAGAACTTCAGATGCTGTTTCTTTTTTTTTTTTTCTTTTTTATCACTGTCCATCTATTTTGTCTGTAAAAATCACTTCATGTGATTTACAGTGCAAATTGTAAATGATCCAGTAACTTAAGCAAACCATTAAGCATCCTATGAGTCTGCTAAAGCAATTTCTTTATATTAAGGATTGACACAATGTCAAACCTGTGTCAGAACAATTTTGGATAATTATACGCCATCCAGTATGTAGCTGACTGGTCACAACCCCTGTCTTCCTGGTCATGACATAACAGTCAGGAAAAAAGAAAATAAGTCATTTATGTATGTTTAGTGTATGTTTATTTCCTCTGCATACAGTAGGTCATCTAAGTGAAATAAACCATTCAAGTGCAGCAGTCTATAGCTTTGAAGATGAGCCTTGGACAATGACATTCTCAAAACACTCCCACTCTGAAGTTAAAAAAGCACATTCAAATAATTGTGACAATTTCAATAAATATTTTTTATCCCATAAACTGTTAAACTGTTTTTCAGGTTTACATTTTTAGGTGTTTCTAAATGAAATACAAGAAATTATTATCACTTTGAAACCCTGAGGCTAAAATAATCTAAGTATATTTAAAAAATTTTAACATTTGAAAGTTAAACGTAGTTTCCCTGTGACCTAATTCCTGAATCATATTAATATTCTGATACCCTATGTCAAGGTGGGTATAAAGACATGAGAATTTATATAAAAAAAGGAAAAGGGATATGAAGTGATAGGGAAAATATCTATAGGGAGAGGAATAAAATAGACTAAAGTTTTTCAATCTTAAAATATTTGAGAAGGAATATGAAGGATTCATAAAATTGTGAAAATTATATGTCAGGTAAATAAGAAACATTCCTTATTCTTTTCTTACAATAAATGGGGACACTCGATTTAACAGACATGAGATTTAAAACAAAAGAGAGAACTTTTCTGTAGCATAAATAATTAAGTTATGGAAGTCAGTGGCAGTTTCTATAGGTAGAAAACTAAATAGATTTAAAATGGATCAGCAATTCATAAAAGGGAAATTTATCAAAGGGTATTAAATACAAAGGCCTGCTTGAAGGGCTCCATTCAAGAAGCCTGCAGTCCATAAAATTGCTGGAAGTTGAGATGATGTATGAAGGGATGAATCTCATTCTGTACAACCACAGTTGTTGACACTCCTGGTGAATTATCCTTTACTGCTCATAATAAAATGTCAGTCTCAGTGCATTTCTGATCTGACACATGAGCACATACATCCTTAGACACTATCAAGGATATGATGGATATTATACAGAGTATTATAATTCCAAATAATTGTAATACTGATAATTATAAACCAAAGAAATGATCATAACACAGATGTATCAGGAGTAATAGCTTTGCATTTGTAAAACATTTTGAAGTTCAGAACTTTTCAGTTAGTTATAAAAGTATTCTGCCTTCATTAAAGGCTTGTGATAAGAAAACCTAAAGCTGCCATCATTGTTTAAGTCTTCAGCAAATACAGAATCTAATATTTCACCTGGCATGATGTCATGTTTAATCACAACCAGTGTTAAGATGTGAGCTAGACTTTTAATGCAATTTTTGTCTGGTTTCATTTTCCATCCAATTAGAAATTCTTATTGGACTTTTCTTCCCTCTACTAAAAAGCTTCTTATGAAGATACATAAATATCTTCATTAAGCAAAATCTTAATCTTCTTTCTTGGCTAAGTAGACATTTTGGGTCTTTTCTCTGTAAGATCCAGTAAATTAGTTGCTGGAGCCTTCACATCTCTTGATCAGCTTTTCCTGTACCCAGACTTGCAGTGTTAGACTGGTATATTTGAATCAGCAGAAAAACTACCTCCCACATAGTACATAGTCTCTCATCCTTGAAGCATATAATACAGGTTCTGACATCTTTCATGTGGATGTATTGCACTGCCACACAACTTTTTTTCCCCATTATTCTTTATGTCAGAGGATAAAATTTTTCCAAGTACAAAATGCTGTAGACTAAATGAAGAACACAAAGGTGTAAATATAAAATAAGGAGTAAATACCCAGTAAGTACATCAGGAAAATACAAAAAGTAAGTAGTAATAACAAACATTAGTGAACAGTGTGTCCTTGTGTGTGCTATTCACATAACTGAGTGTGTTCATGCACATGCTTTTGTGTGTGCAAAACTGATTTCTTATAGAATTTGGCCTGCATTTATGTGGGCACACAACTTTAATAAGTTGCAAATAGAGTTAATAAGGATGCTGAAAATTGTTGAATTATTAAGTAGCTGGAAAAAAATGTGAAATTCATTTTATAATTATATTTGATATTTATAAAGCCTTTAAAACTGGACTAGCAGTTACAGCTTTTTTTTTTTTTTGCTTTTTTTTTTCACATTTCCTAATCATGTATTTCCCAGTACATCTTCCAAAAAAAAAGAAAGAAAATAAAACTTGAAACAATCTTACATCATTAGCTGGTGTTGTAGTTCAGTAAACCTAGCATTTCTTCTCTGTGTCAGGCTAGGATGTAAGCGTAGGACATAAGTACCCTAATACAGCTGTGGAGCCTATGCTTTCTTTTACCTGCCCATGCTTATGCATAGTCTGCTCTGGTTATCTTGACAGTCATTACATCCTTTTAAGTGCAATACATTAAATGTCAGTGAATTTATAACAAGCGAATTAGCAGACTACTATCTTTCATCAGTTATTAGATCTGAATAGTTTCAAACTTTCCGACTCAGATATATAAAAATATCTCAGATAACTATCATCATTACCACTAATATCAGTAAAAGGCATCATATAAGAAGTTAATAGATCTGATAAAAATATTTTAAAGCTAATGTACTTGGTTTTTTATTGCATAATTTATATTATATCACTTTCCAGCCAAATGTCATGCACAAAGGTCAAATTCTTTTGGTGAAATGTAATTGAAGTTTTGCAGTAATAATTGATTTGTGTTGTAAATAAAAATTATTATTCTAAGAAATGTTTACTTACAATCTACTTTAGTCTGGAAAATCTGCATAATGAGCTGGCCTTATAAATGAGAGTGCACCAAAATTTTATAGAGTGGTAAGTTTCATTCTAACAACACAGAATATTGTTAAATCTTCTGAACTTGGGTTTTGCTCTGTAGGTAAACTTTTATATGTATTAGTCAATATATTAAATACTTACATTGATTTTATTATAAAGAAATATTTCAATAAACATATTCTTTGTCTCCTATATAAAAGCCAGCATTCTTTAGCTGGTTAAAGTTCAGTTTTCCAGGGAGAGGGGAAAGCAAATAGGTGAGAATTAATAGCATACTATATTTACTTACATTATAATGAAAATGATACATTTATATTTTAAGACACGAACACTCATTTGAGATATGTATGGTTTTAACACTGTAAATTCAAAACACTTGAATCCAGGGATTTTTAGAAATAACATTAAACTAGTAAAATAAATTTGAAATATTCTCAATTACTGATCACCTTTTGTTATGTTAAATAACAGTATTTGCCCACAGTTAAAAATGTACTGTGAGAATCTCCTCTGGAGATTATTATACACTGTTCTTGTTTCATAATTTCTTGTGTTGTGGTTTTTTTAGACTTTTATTGCTCTTTAAATTGTCAGTATGGCCTCTGTTAATGGGGAGTGTGATGTCTTCTGTTGGAAAAAATTAAACTACAAATATTCAACTCAGAGGCATGGTTCCAAAGCATAGAGAAGTTAAAATGCTGTGGCATGGAACTCTGTTTCACAGTCTGATTCATGGGAAACAGCAGGTGGCTAGCAGGCAGTTCTACTTAGTGGTGGCCTTAAGTGCATGCTTGCCTCTGAGAGCCGCATTTAGTTTTTGAACTTGTGATTTCAAACACACTCTATGGAAAATTGACATCAGTAACATAATTTTTACGTGTGTACATACTTAGACTTTGATTAAGAAACAATAATACCAATTTTGTCACATTTGTCATATTTGCAACAAATATTGCTTTTAAAAATTGTTTTTACAATTGTTCTTAAAAAGAAAAAAATACTGAAAAAGTATGTCTATGTTATTCTGGACATCTTAGCATATATAAACTTCATAATCTATAGTATATCTACAGTATATTTTGGTTCATCCTTTTTAAAATGCTTATCTTGAAAGTCAGTAGAATTTGTCCTAAAATTTTGCTTTACACACATGTCACTTCAGGTATATTGGCGAGATTTGGCTCAGTGCTATACCAGACAATCTAAAATCTGGTAAAGTGTGAAAATATTTTTTTCAAAATGAGGCATTTTGTATGGGTGCTGAAACTGTTTGTCCTATCCTCTCTCCATTTTTAACTCTCAGTAAGGTCTAACATGGCCCTGGCAGTGTTCACTTTTGTCTTAGATTTTTGTTATTGAGAATAATTTAAGAGTTCCTGTGTGCTTTGGAATTCTTTTTTTAATGAAATAAAGGATGGTAAAGTTTCTTAATATTTATCAAGCACTCTGAGATGAAAGTTCTATGAAATTATTGAGTAAGAAATTTGTTACCTTACAGATAGATTGCAGAAGAGGGAAAGGTCATCAGGGATAAATGTATGCAATTTTAAAATGTAAATGTCTTATGTGATAAATTCAGTAGGAGGACACCAGATACTTGAGATACAGGATGAAGTTGTTGCAGAAAATGCAACTGAGCAAAATATTAATTCACAAAAAGTAAGGTGGAAACTAACTCAGATGAATGGTTCTGTGAGTGATCTGCATGGATTCTTTGTTAGCAATTACATTTAATTATGCAATGAGTAGCCCTTTCTGACAGATTTATCAACCTTGATTCTTGTTCAGAGGCAGAAAGCAGGAAATAGGAAGGAGTGAACTCTCAGAAAAAGATCACCTGTAGTTTAAGTTGAGCTGCTTAATTTTTATCCTCTTAGTTTGTATTGATGAGTTCTTCTTTAAAGGCATTTCAGAACTTGCACTGTCTTATTATCACCCTTAAAAAAGATGAAATAACATAACTGACTCAGGCGTAACTTGACAGCATTTGGAATTTTTGTTCTAATGTTAAGGTACAGCTCTTTTAAGATGTATTTGCATTTGGATTTAATATCTAACTATGAGTAACTAGAGTGGTAGATACTCAAGAAAACTTTCAGAATCTAAAAGTACATTTTCTAATAAGACCCATGGGGTCGCTAATTTTGCTGCAGAGTGGGAGTAATTCGACTTACATTTTAAACTTTATCTCCAGCCAGAGTTGCATGCCAATTTCCTTTTTATGCTGTACAGAAAATATAATTAGTCTTTCACAAGTTTGAATATTGCATACCTGTATGTGCTTTTCATTTTAACTACTGGAGTTACATGAAGTACTAAAGATTAGGGAGAGAAGTTAAATGAGAATTAGCCTCAGGGAGAAGTAGTCTTTCCTCTGAATTTCCGATGCCTCCCAAATTTCTTTAGTGTCAAATCTTGCAATACTGTTATCAACTGGTAGCCTAGTAAATACGACCTTTGCCTTATTACTGGGAAGTGGCCACAGGCTTTGTATTGATCTCGACATTGGGATTGTCTTAGCACTCTTCTAAGGTGTCTTGACCTCAGCTAGTTTTAGCTTGTTTGAGTTCTGACAACTGGTCAAGTGCCTATGTGATTGTCATTTACAGTAAAGGTCTGACAGCCCTAGGCAGTTGCTGTGTACCTCACCTTGTCCCTCTATGTTAAATGGGGCTGGGGAAGGCTGGGAACCAATAAGAAAAAAGCAGTCTCTGTTAAGAAAACATCAAATAGCCCAAAGATGATTCAAGGTTGAGGAAGGGGGTTTTTATCATTAACATCTTTCTAGGGATGACCTCAGGATACTGATGACTCAACAATAAACATTATCCCCTTGTTTTCTGAAAGAATGAAGTGCTGATCTCAGGACGCAGAGGGACTGTGAAAGGGTGAGCATAGCACCAGGGAAAAGGGATAGATATTAGGAACATGAATTAAAGTTGCTACTTTAATTTCCAATAATAATTTCCAATATTTAGACTGTTAGTCTGTTAAAGCATTTATTGGACAAAAGGTAATTTTTGTCTCCTAATGTGGGGTATTCTCTTCTGTCCCAACAAGATTTGATGTGTAATAAGCTGTACAGCAATATTGCATATATGTTCTGTTGAACATCAAGCTGCAGTACCAGACACAATGTTTTTTTTTCTTGGTTAATTTATTCACACTTATCAGAAAGACTCAACAAACTTCCTTTCTCCATTTGGGCAGTAGACTTGTAAGTATAATAATTTGCTGTATAAAAGTGTAAATGAAATAAAGTGGAGAAAATAACTGGTTATGAAAAAGATGTTTGCAACATTCTAAGAGAGATAAACTGTGTAAGCCTTTCACAGACAGAATTAGACACAAATTGTATGCAATTCAGTTTTACTTAGAATAACTGTGAAAGTAGAAGGAAGTCAGATGCAGAATTCCAGGGAAAACACTTAGATAATCACGTTCATCTTTACACCTGTCCAGGGTCCTCAGCTTTCCAGATGAGGCCCTCAGAATTTTATTGAAAAAGACAGTCCCACAGGTTTGCTTTAGCATGTGCAGGAAAACAAATCCTGTGACAGCTCTTGGTGTCCAACTTATTACAGCTTTTGGGCAACCAGGATGAGTCCCTTTGAGGGAGGCCTCACCTTCATAGCCTGCTCAAGCTGGCCTGTATCTTCACAGTGGTTCACTCAAACTCATCTGCCTCTGCTCCTTGCTCACTGCCCTGACCATGACTTGGTCTCATCTGTTACACAAAGCAGCTAAGCTATGCAACTTTTGTGTGATAGAGACACCCATAGGGTAACCATCATGTGCAGCCCTTCTGAAATTACTATTTATTTATATTGATACTGTTATCTGCTAAGGAAAATTGAGCTGTAACCATAAGGCTGCTTTGTATATGAGGTATTTGCATCACATTTATGAATAATTGCTCCTTCCAAGTCCCTGGACATCTATATGAAAATCAGCAACTTATGCTACTAGTCCTTAATGCAGTTGGGGCAGCAGCACCGTTCATCAGTGTTACATTTATTACTTTTTTCACAAACAACATATTACCTTGTATCATAGACTTACATTTCAGAATATGTGTGTTTGGAAGTCTCCTTTTACCTTTCATCATACTTCATTATTCTGCCAAGCCAACGGATTAATTGGAAAATCTTTGACATAGGAGCATCTGGCTTTATAAGCTGCAGTCTACTTCTGAAGTTAAAAAGTATTTTTTAATCTTGACACTTTTCAACATTTCATATCCACAGTGCTACGAACTAACATTAATCATCAGTTGGACCTTTATTCAGTCCTTAATGATCACAGAGTGGTTTATCACAGACATGCCTTATATGACAGCAACTTTACTTCAAAATTGAACTTTTCCCAACATTGCTAAGGTGTGAGAGGGCTCCCTCTTTTGATTTCTTTATCTATATGCTTGCTCTTTTTCCAAGCTAATCTTTTACTGGGTTGTTTCTTGTTTTCATTATTTGAAGACTCAGATAGGAAACTTTGCATATTTTGATACTGACTTTCAAATTAGTCTATTTTCTCAAGCCAGTCTGTTATCTTACTAGATGGTCAATTCCTGAATCATCCAGGGAATGAATGACTTGAGGGTACTAGATGCACACACAAGAACAGCCTTGATGCCCACCTACAGCTTGAGTTTCATACGTATACTTAAATGAAAAATTCTACTTGCATAACAGTTCTATAGCTTCTATCATAGAGATGTCTCCTTAAATCTTTTTTTCTGTAATATGGATATGCCATTATTATATATGTTTATTCTGCATAAATGTAAGCTGTAACTGAAATTCCAGGAAATCCACAGCTCTGAAAATACTTATTTTCACGTTACTTGGATTTTTGTATTAGAAATATTTTCAGCTAATAGCAATTTACAGTCAATTATCCATCTTGTTGACCTATCTTCTTATCCAAAGATAACAAAGAATATCTGTTAGCATGTAACATTTATTTGATACTTTCAACAAAATTCAAGCCTTGAGCTCTTAGTTTAGATTTTATAGAAGGATTTGGGTTTTTTTTGGCTCTTTGGCAATATGTACCACAGTGACCTTGCTCGGGAATGATTTAATTAATTTGGATAGAACAATTCCAGGAAAAAAAAAAAGTGAGGGGAAAAAAAATGCCAGTACCCAAAGTTGTCACACAACAGACATTCACATTTTTATTGACTACCATTAAGACACATTAATCTCATCATCGGAATTGGAAACATAAAGGGTATTGATAGGCCTAGTCATACAAAAATCTTAACTTGTTTAGTGCTTGACCAAAATGTTAATTGTTAGGTTGGTGTCTGAACATCAGTGTAAACATCTTAATAACTAGGTTGATGAAAAAAGAGGGCTATTTTAATTATTAAATCATTCAGGATCTTTCATATTAAGCAATGTGTTAAATATTCAGTTAGCTTCAGCTTTGCTTCTTCAGTGTCAGTCCGGTACTTCCTAAACAGATCTGGAGTTACTAAAGCAGAGACCTGAATTTTAATCTTGTATCTGGAAATGAGTGTCCTTACATCTATATTGTGGGGTGCATCTTTTTACAGATGTTCATTATGTTACACTGTTATAAGAATTGTTGTTTGATGAGATCAAGGTGATCATGGAAAACAAAGGAGAGGATTCTAGAAATTTTTGCTAGTGGGTATAGATTGTATAGAAGTATAGGAAGCACAGTAAGCTGTGTGGTTGATACTTCAAGCTGTATGGTTGATACTTCACATTTATGTTTAATATACCTACTCTCTCATTTAACCAAAATTTAACCAAACTGGGTAAGTTACTGGTTAGATGCTGTTCTGTTGGGAAGCTCTTTCCTCTTGTAGTGTTTCTATTATGCTACATAATTATTAAACCCTACTAGCATGTACATAGATAATGCATGATAGGACTTATCAAAATATGTGATATGTTTCCTTTTTTTAATTAAAGAGGTTTTTTTAAATAGCATTTTATTTCAAGCAAGCAAGTAATAGCAATGAGAAAAATTCCACACAGCTGCAGTTAGCACCAAAACAAACGCTGAAGATTTTGAAGTGCATGTATATATGAGTGATGAGGTCTATGTGTGCTAAGAAGGAAGTCTGTGTTAGCCTAAGGATTTGGTAGTAGTCGAATGGGTTTCAGCAGTGCTTATAGATGGAATATCATTTTAATTTGAGCTTTGCCTGGACTTTTGGAATCTGGGCACTTTTTCTGCCTTCATACCTATATCGTGTCTAAATTACTATGTCTGTTTGGATATTATATATATTCCCACAGTCTCAAACCAAATAAGATGCAAAGACAGGGACTTCACTGATGGACCCATCTACATTCACAGCCTTACACTTTTACTAATCCCTTGATTAGCAACAAAGGTGCATTATTTCAGTAAGCACTTTTTTTTTTTCTTCCAAATACACTTTTCATGAGGTAACAGCCTCTCTAATGTAAATGTTTTTGACTTCACATAGTGCTGAGATAATTTGAATCTCTGGTTTACTAGCAATGATCTGATGATACTCCATGAACATTTCTAAGAGTTTATGAAAGACAATTGTAGAAGAGAAGCCTACTGTCTCTTGACTTAAATTTGCACTGCAGGAATCTGTGCACTTTGGGGTGGAACTACATCTTTTGAATTTAAAAAGAGATGTGACAGCTGCATTTCCTTTATGGTAGATATGGTGGTTTTCTTTGAACTTCAGGAAAATATGGTGGATGATGCAGTGTAGCTGTGCTTGGAATAGTAGCTGACATAGAAATAGGTTGGGCTGCCAATGCATTATGGTAATAGTGAACAGCTTTATAATTTGCTGAGAAGATAAATTGATGTGAGAAAATGGGCAGTTATATGAGCAGAATAAGCAATAACTTTCTGTCAGACTCCATTATAGATTTTGTCAGCTTGCAAACATGGTTTCTGGGAAAAACCCTGTAGAAATCATGAACTGTACAGATAGGTTTTAGGAACTGTTTACTGTAACTGTTTATAGAATTTAGTTACAACTCAGATGATAGCAACATGTGTTTGGTTAGCATCATCTTAGTATAACCTATAGCTGTCAAGGATAGATGTGTTAATGAATAATTGCTTTGATAGGTAAAGTTAATGAGATATTAGCTATTTAAAAAATAAACCCAGTCTTTTTACCATGGGCTAGGTCAAAATTTTCTCATGCTATGGACAATAAACTTGCAGTTTATTGTTCACATGGTTTTGTGATTATTAAAGAGAAACCTTATTATAGGCAGAATATATACTAGTGAAAATAGGTGCTGGGAAATGTATTTTACAGCCTTAATTTTGTTTCAGTTGTTCAGTAAGACCTCTTCCAGTAATAGGTTTATTCTCAAGTGTGTATGCAGTAAAAGGTCATTGCCTCTATATTGCTTAACAGTTATTTATAGGGTCAGAATTTAAATAAAAGAGCTATTTTGTCTTGCATCATTAGGTAATAGTATTATAGAGAGAAATAACTGGACCAAAAAGGACAGCTGATTAAGCCTCTACCTTCCAAAAACCAAGGACCAAACTAAAGTGTATTTTTTACATTTTTAACAAGATAATCTGTAACAATTTAAGTCACTTTATGGCTTTTAGGAAGTGTTTCATGCTGAAACTCACAATGATAATGCAGAAACATTTCATTTTTTCTAATCAAAAGGTATACGCTTCTGCCTCTTACCCTGAATCCAGGTTATATATAGTGCAGTTCTTGCTTGAGTCAGTACAGAGCAATGTGGAAATGCAGTTTAGTAGCTGGCTAGAACAATGTAACATACAGAAAAGCTAATTGGAAGAGGAAAGTCATCTGGTATGGGGGCTTTTTTTTTTTTCATTAAACTCTGGCTATCAGTATTATACATACATTTACGAAATTTCCAGTGGTTTGGAAGAAAACATTTTGATACTGATGGGGTGGCAAATCAGAAAGAGAGAGCTAAGAGGCTCACCAAGATCCAAAACTGAATAAACGGGTAGTTAGGGAGTCCATTGCTAGCCTGCTAGTCAAAGCAAAGTAGCATCAGGCTAAACATCTAGGAAAACATTTCTACTGATCTTAGTGACACTCACAATTTCATACCACAAATACCATTTTGGAATTAGAATGATTTGGTAATAAAATAATAAATTAATGATACTGATATAAAAATGAGTCTTTCCTCTATTAACACAAACCAAGAAGAATGCTCTGTTTAGACAGATGATTATCATGGATCTTGAAAACTGGAATCTCTCTTTGCCCAAGGCTGTGTGTATCACTAAAATCCAGATTCATGGGGAACCTTCGGTGTCAAAAACCCATAAATAATCTTGGAAGAGAGTTGAAGAGTTGAGGTTCCCTTTTTATGTTGTCTGCCTACAGCCTAACCTTTGCAGTCTAGAACACCTTTAATTTTCCTTCTGGCTTGATGGATATTTTGATCCTTTCACAGAATGACACATAGTAGCATGAGTGGTAGAAAGTGCACATAAATGAATATGCATATTTGTATCAAAACTGTCTCTATACACATAATCTTGAATTTAAGTGACAATTTTTGCTTCCTACTGTTTTGTCTGAAACAATGTTTAAACTTGTATGTTCAGCTTCCTGGATAAGTGCTGTAACTTCTTAATTGTCAATATATATTAAAAAAAAAAATAGTTTGTAAAAACACCGTAAGTACTGGTTTTGATTCTGTTTTTCATGTTTTATATTAGGGATAGTAGTACTGACTTGAACCTGTCAGAAGACTACATGGAATAAAAAGATTTTACATATCAACTAGTATGAATCATAGAACCATTTTCATTGGAAAAGACCTTCAAAATCATCACATCCAAGTGTTAACCCACTACTGCCAGGGCACCAGTGAACCATGTCCCTCAGAACCATACCTATTTCTATACATCTTTTAAGTATCTCTGGGGTGGTCACTACACCACTTCCCTGGGCAGCCCTTTTGGTGAAGAATATTTTTCTAATATCCAGTGTCACTTGGGAGAAGAAATTACCCCTCATCTCGTTACAGTCTCTTTTCAGGTAGTTGTAGAGAGTGTTAAGATGTCCCCTCAGCCTCCGTTTCTCCAGACTAAACAACCTCAGTTCTCTCAGCCACTCCTCATAAGACTTTCGCTCTAGACCCTACACCAGGTTTGTTGCCCTTCTTTGGACACGCTCCAGCACCTCACTGTCATTGTAGTGAAGGTCTCAAAACTGCACACAGCATTCAAGGTGTGGCCCCACCAGGGCCAAGTACAGGGGCACAATCATTTCCCTAGTCCAGCTGGTCACTCATTCACTGACTTGTGGATTGACTGAATAGTTTTATGACCTGTTTAATTACAGACATTTATTTATTTAAAAATGGAAGAGGAATCCATAATGTCTGAACATAAAATGCTAATACTTGTTGGCTAATATTTTATTCTAACTGCGGGAAGAGCTCTGTTTAGAAATAAATGACAGGCCATAGATAAGTGTGTTGACAACCTGAAGATATGACTTATCTTTCTGGTTCTGATGGGAAGCATGTCTTGGATTATTGGCTTGATGGAAGGTTTGTTTATCTAAAGTTTATTCACCTTTCTAACTATAACATCATGTGATGAGAAGTGGTGCTTAGTGACAAGGTTTAGTTGTTGACTTGTCAGTGCTAGGTTAAAGGTTGGACTTGACGATCTTGAAGATCTTTTCTGACCAAAACGATTCTATGATCTAATAAAAAAAAAAGTAAAAATAATAATAATAAAAAAAATCTCTAATTCAGACCTTCCTAATGAGCAAGTCAAGATGAAAGACTACAGTATTTGGGTCAGTGTCCCGGTATTAAAAACTAAACAGATAACAAAAAATCCAGAGAAATTTGCATACTGGATCTATTGGCTCGAAGTTCATTTTCTTCATAGAAACCCATATGATGCTGGTGTTTGAATTTGTGACTAAACCAGAGTTGATAACACATTTGTGTTTTGGCTGTTGATGAGCAGTACTTGCACAGGATGAAGACTTTCCTTTTCCTCCCACTCTGTCCAAATAGTCAATAGGCCAGGGATAGACAAGATGCTGTGAAGGGACAAAACCAACACAGCTGACACAAACTAACCAAAAGGTTATTCCATACCATATAACTTCATGGTCAGCAATAAAAAATGAAGAGAGGGGCTGGGGGCAGGTTGTCAATGCTTGGAGACTGGCTTGATTGATCTACTTGTGGGATGTGGTGAACAACTGCCTTTGTATCGCTTGTTTCTGTTGTGCTTTTTTCTCCCCTCTTCGCTTACTAAATTGACTTTTGAAGGGTCTTTATTTTAAGCCACCAATTTTCTTGCTTTTGCTCTTTCTGATTTCTTTTGTGTCCTGCTGTTGGGGTAGGGAGGGGAGTGAGCGAGCAGCTGTGTGGTGCTAAGATGCTATCTGGGGTTCAATCCACCATAATTCCCTAATCTTCACGTGCTTTTAAAAACTAATTTTCAATTTCACTGAAGTGATGGAGTATTTCTTACTTTTTTGTGCCTTGAATTTAGAAAAATGATTACTTTTGAAAATTAGATGTCTGTTTTATAGTTTTAGATGGTGGCCTGCATAACCTAAGCTCTCTTGTTCCCTATCTTGAACATCAAAGTCACAGGGTACAGTCCTTTTCCTGGTGCCCAGAATAGTGTTCTGCTTAACCTGTTACCTGACTTGGATAGACACAAAATCTTTCTAGACTGATTTTCATGTACTTGCATCATGATAGTGCTGTGCCTGATCAGTAATGTGACTGTGTGGTTTCTGGATTAGCAGTGATTTGTATCCCATCACTTGTTCATGCATAGTGGACTATCTTGTTTGGTCATGCTTGTTATACTATTCATTGATAAATAAAAAGTCCCACAGAGGGCATATCAATGAACGTGTGTTTGGAAAAATTTGGTTTTCATACAAGACCTTTATCAAATCTACTGACCTTCAGCCCTGATAATTTATTTATTTTATTTTTGTTTGTTTTAATTCAGGCTCTCTGGAATGAATATACCTCCTCCAGTTATCAGCAACAAAAACTGGCTTAGACTTCATTTTGTAACAGACAGCAATCACCGATACCGTGGATTTAGTGCTCATTACCAAGGTACATTTAAAGAAATACTTTTTTTTTTTTTTCTGATGTTTTTGTTAAAAAAAACAAACCAAAAAAAAACCCCCAAAACAAAGCCAAACCCAAAAGTGCCTGAAGCTGTAGAGGAAATGGGAAGAGCCATTTAAATCCTCAAAGGTATAGATTGTATTTGCATAAATGATGAATTCAGCTGTTCAACCTGTTACATCAAATCACAGTGTGTCAAAGTATGGCTAGTGTATTATCTAGTGTATCTAAATAAAGTTCTAAAAAAATACAGCAGGTATCTACTTATCCTGTGCAAGTACTTAGCTTTAAAGATGATCCTAATGTTCTGAAAGATACTGTGTAAAAGAAACAGGAATAATGTTTTTATCATTAAAACATGTATTTGTCTCTATGGTGTTATAAGGGATGTTTGTAAAACAGTGAGTAAGTTTCTGTTTATTAATGTAGTACTTAATCAGCATTATCTCTTCCTCTGTATTTCTGAATGCATTGTCTATTAACCATTCAATTAACCTGTAAGATTCTTATCCACTGTTTTTATGAACAAGCATTTTTTTGAGTAAGAGTGAAAGCATCTGAAGCATTAATTTGGGAATACCACCATTTAGAACAAGGCCTTTTTAATGATGAAGTCCTAATGAAAACTGAGCTTCATTAGTATATGGTAATACTGTCTGCTTGTCCATGAGCATTACTGTAAATACTATTTTTCAATATCTACAGTGTATCAATGGATCTCCAGGGAACAGTTACCCCTCATGTGCTATTCTGCTTTTCTGGTTTATCTGGTAGAAAAAAAAATCATGGCATTCTGAACGAGATTAGTTCAGAAATTTATTTTACAATTCTCTATAGGAAATTTGGCATCGGAAGAGATTAGCTACATACATTTTTCATGATAAATCAACTAATATAAAAATTGCACCTAACAAAAGACTAGGACTAGTCAATTTTTTATGTAATTGTTCTTTTTATAATAATAAACTTTTTACAACTCTGTGTAATTGCCTCAGATAATATATTCTATACAACAGAACAAATTTTATTACTATTTCAGCAAATATTGTATATCTCTATTCAGAGTTCCCACGTTCATAGGTGTTTTGAAATATGTATTCTGAGTGAATTTAGGTAAAAGGAGCCTAGCTATTTCAGCTCCTTGGTATTCTATAACTGTTTAGGAAAAGCAGAGACTCGTTTTGTGCATTGCATTCTTCATGCCAAATATGATAAAGCACGGTGTTTACTGGGAAACCGCTAATTTATGGGACTTTTAAAAGATAGAAAATAGGAACTTTCTCTATTAGATTCTTCTCCACAATTGAGAAGCCATGTGATAACTATTTGGTGGTATATGCAAAGTAAGAACAAACTATGCAAACTACGTCTCAGATGACACACATACTTGCATTCCTGCCAGAAGCATGAGGTAATAGATAATGAAAGAGAATGGTCTTTAGCTTCAAAATATGTTTTCTGCAAATCACATAAAGTATGTGAGGTGGGAGATTGAATACACTGTGTATCTTCTGTTTCTCTTTACCACCTAAGTTTGTAGTAAATTGCATTATGGGTTTTTTTAACTATTATTTTGATTTGATCATTTAGTTTTTAATTGTATATTGGTGATTGCATGTTAAAGTGTACTCTGTACTAAGTTGTGAAGTGCTGCAGTAGAGCACCATGAAGAAAGTATCTTTTAAAATTCTGAAAAAAAACAAAACGTAAGAAGTAAATAATGCCAGCATGTAAAAGTGTTAAATGTGCATACTGAAGCAGGTATAATCATTAAAATTAACCTTGATAGTAGAAAATGGAAAATGCATTGTCAAGTAATAAGGAGGGGTAGACTCTGGTAAGCTAAGGGAGAGAGTGTGAGGAAATTTAATAAACATACTTAAAATCTTTTATACATTTAGAAAACAGAAATGTAGAGGACAAAATATTTCAATTTGTTAAGAACTGAAATCTTTAGTTTTTTCAGCTAGAGACATCTTCAATCCTGTTTATGAAGATGATTTTCAAACAGTAATTTCATTGGTGTGCTGACGTGAGTTGTCACAAAAGCCGATAACTCATAAAAGTCAGAATATTCCAGAGAACCACGTAGTACAAATGCATGTGCTTGTTTTTCTTTTCATGAGTTTATTTCTGCATCACATTTGAGAGGATGTCTGTTAAGCCTTTCAGTAGCCTGTATTATCACTGTACTACACTGTAATAACTTGTAAAAACTCACTCTTTCGGCTGCTTAATTACCATAGATAGGACTTATTTCTGCCGTTCCTTATTGAAACTTAATCTTTCCTATGTAGCATTGCTACAAAATTAGTAATTTCTTTCCACTTCATCTACCTTAACTTTGTAATACTGTTGCATCTTTCGAAGGGGACAGACCGCAAGTTCTGAACTTCTGAACACTCCTTATTCTTGCTCCATCACTGTTTCACCTAATCACTCCCTTGGGCCACTGGTTTTGTTTGCACAGCTGCCTATCTTGTGCTAGTATATTTGGTGGGTGGTTTGACCCCGAGTAACAATAAAGCACCCCCACAAGCCACTTGGTCACTCCACCCTTTCAGTGGAACAGAACAGGAAATAGGAAGAATGAGATCGAGAAAACTTGTTGACTGAAATGAAGACAGGGAAAATCACTCAGCTACTGTCCTGGGCCAACCAGTCTTTATGTAAAACAATTACTGTTGTAGGTTTTGGGAACAAAAGCTAAATAGTTAATTAGGGAAAACATTTCACTCCCTTTTCATAGGCTTAACTTCATTCCATACACCTCTCCTTCCCCTTCCTCTATCTACTCCACCACAGATTACACTTTGTCACTTCAGGGTGATGAGGCAGTGCAGGAGGTTCAGATCAAGGTGTAGGAGTTTCTTTCTGCTCCTCCTCATTTCCCTCTTTTCTTCTGCCGTTCCCTTTTTCTTACTCATTTTCCTCTGCTCTGATGTGCATTGATGTTGGGCTATGGTCTCTTAAGGGAAGAACCTGCTCTAGTGTGGGTTATCCATGGGCTCCAGTCCCTTCGAGGGTGATACTAACTCTGGGATGGAGCATTCCTGCTCTGGCCTTCTTCCTTTCTCTCAATATTTACTGACATCTTAAATACATTTTCACAGAGATGCCACAAATTCTGTTGATGGGCTCAATCGTGGTGGGTCCTGTGGTGGGTCCATTGCAGAGTCAGCTGGAACCACCTGTGACCAGGATGGGGCAGCCCTTTAACTCCCATCACAGAGGTCACATGTGCAGTTCCCCCACCTCTGCTACCAAAACCTTCCATTTATACCATTTACAACCCCCAAAAAAAACCTTTTTGTTTTTTGACAGTATTCAAACAAAAGACAACAAAAAAGTTTTATGACTGCTTTTTAGGTAGGACATGAAATAACCAACTCTTACTCCCTTCTGTTCTCTTAAATTTATGAAAATTCTGGTTTTAAGATTTTTTTGGTTTTAAGATTTTTTTTCACAAGGCAGCCTCACATGACCTAGCTTAAGCATAGTATCTAAAGTTACTGTGGCCTAATTTGAAAAGGAGTCTAAAAATGATTCAGTGCAAAGTCTTAAAATCTATATGCATATGAAAAAAAAAACCAAACCCAAAAACCAACCAAAACCCTAGGTTATTACATAATATTTTGTAAACATCCTTTTAATTTCATTAATTATCATATTTTGCCCAATTTTCTGTTCAAACAGCAAACTTGCAAACACCTTTGAAAATATTTAAGTTGACATATAGAACAAATTAAATTTACTGAAGTACTTGAAACAATACCAGGCATTTTGAAATATGGAATTATACAATATTTAAAAGATGTTATTAAATTATAATTGAGAGTTATGTCAATTAGAAGATAAACTGTTTCCCTACCCAGTTTGTGTCATCATAACCAAGACACGTTTATTCTTGCTTGTCTAATCACCTGTGTTTCAGCACTTCATTCTGTTCCCTGAGGGTCACTTCATTATGTTCCCTGAGGATTCTTTGTCTTTTTGTTCTCTGTGTTTATTGCTTTGTTAAAAGTTCTTTTGAGATAGAAACTGTTGGCTGAAGAGGGACCTAAGCTTCTTTGGATCTTCTTGAAGCTGCTGCTTCAATTCTTCTTGACAGTGGTAATAATTTTTTGCCGTTTCTAAAACTATTTGTGCTTTTTTACTCCATCCATTCACAGTTGCTGTAAATGGTCCTTCTGCTTGCTGCTTTCTGTTAGCTACTCTTTGCAGTCCATCATAAACACTCTGTGGGTATGTATTCATACGATCTAAGTGGGCAGAAGGGATTGTTAGCTTCACAGCTTCTAGTCTTACAGGCTGGCGTACATGAACTTCAATATTCTTCATGTCAAGCACATCCAGACTTTGAAAGTGCTTTTGGTAAAGAATTCTTCATTTTCTGATAGTTAAAATTACTTAAAAGAATGTGTAACTTTGCAATCTTTTCAGATCCATTATCCTTTCACACTCTCTCTCCCTCTCTCCTCCTTTAAAGCTCTGGAAGGTTTCAGTACTAGCCCTGTACCTGTTGTTTATTTCACTTGTGAAATCCATTTCTTAAAAGCTTTTGCTTCCTCGCCTCCTTTCACCATTTTTTTTTTCTGTTTAAGCCATGTACAGCCTAATGCTTTCACTAGGAACAAAATAGTATCAAATATTATTGATTGAGTGCAGACTTACATCTGCCTTCCATTAAGAGTCTCTGCTTATAGGAAAATACAGATGAAGAGATGAAATATATCCATGAGATTTTCAGAATAGAATAATTTAGCTGTCATGTTCATGTTGAAAATCACACAAATGGTTACTCTGCTTAAAACTTGACAGCCAACTATGTAGAGCTGGAGTTGGATAAATGCCAGAACTTTCAATGTGTGATTCCATTTGGAGAAAACAGATGTTGAAAAGTTTTCTCTTTCTCTGCTTGATTTTCCATTGTTTTTTTCTTGTTCTTTCTTTCATTTTATATATCAATAGAAATGTATCTTCATTCAGAAATGATTTATGGAGTTTGACTTAGATTTTTTTGTTGGTTTTGCTTTGAGAGAGAATTTGAAGCAATTGGCAATTAGGCAGAGAACAAAAGTAGTACTGTTACCTCAGAACATCATGACTAGAGTTGCCAAAAGGGGAAAACTGTCAGTTTTTTTCAGAACATCTAACAATTTTAAAAGAATTTGTCATTCATTGTTCATCTTAAAAGATGTTGCAACAAACAGTACACAGTATCACTGTGTGCAGTACAGTATAACTGCAGAAAGACTCAGCAGTCAAAAGGAAGTCTTAGGTGTCATACTGCTCCAAGACACCAAAACGTAGATGTTTCTGTATTGTAACCTGTTTAGAGACTTGCAGGTATCTAAATACCAGTGAAAGTTGGGAAGCTGTGGGGCACAGTTCAACTGCACATGAATATATGTGCCCAACATATGAAATCATCTGAGGTGTCCAAGATATTTTTGTGGCAGTGATAGAAGTGCAGAGGCTCCTTTGGCAGACAAACCAAGGTGTCGTAAAGTAGTATTTTATGAAGTAACAAAATTGTACCAACCCAAAATATGTATGGACAACTGAATCTTCCCCATTCCTACCTAATTCTGTCAGTGCATGTTGCAGAGTGATTCAGCTGACCACATGGTGGGGGTTGGGCAGAGGTGCTCTGGAGTAAATGAGACTTTTGATTGGTGTTGGTAAATAAGAATTTACAGGAATAAAATAGAAGACAGGGAAGAACATCTAAAATAACAACAGATGGCATAGAGACAGCTGTTATGTCCTAGTCATGGTGTGTACTTAAAGATGAGATAAACCACAAAATTCCACTGACTACACTGGCTAGCTTTCTGTTTAGTGTAAAATATGTAGTATATATACAATATATAATATTTTACACACCTAGTGCAACTGTAGACACACAGATGTATGTGTCTTAATCTCAGGTTGATTCTCACATAATGGGACTACTCACTGAAATGGCTTTTTACTACCAGCATGGTCATGGGTTTGAGATTCCCTGGGGGAAATTAAGATGCTGCATTACTTTAGTCACATCTGTAGAAGTCTGCTACTTAAATACGGGCTGTGCCTTCTTCTGCTTTATGGCAGTGTAAATAAGTTACTGGCTGCATTGGTAATATAGTTGACAGATGAGAGACTTTTAATTTTTATTCTTTTAGACAGATATTTAGTTCTCAAAATTGCAAATCTGTTACTTTTCAGTCCCTAAGCTGCTATTGTCAAAAGAGCTCAGATGACTACCTGATTTTGCAGGGGATGGAGGAAAAAGAAGCCCACTTTTCATAGAATGAAAGGAGCTTCTCAACAAATAGATATTTTTTTTTGCCTCCAGGCATAATAAGAACTTAAACTGCATACATTGCCACACAAGTAAATGTTCTTAGTGTATTTGCATACTCATGGGTCTTCTCACTCCACTTCACCATATACTGAGATATATTTTCTGAACAGATATTTTTTCACTTTTGCACTCTTGATATGTCTTATTTACAGCTACACACCCACACAATGTCAGTGCACAGAATGACATTGATTTTTTTATAGTCAATTCAGAGAGGAGAAAAATTGCAGCATTTTGTTGACCCTCCCCTATTTTAAAGCACTTATATTTAAAATTCTCCCAGTTACAGGTTTTAATAACAGCACTGTTGGCGGTTATTTGTTAGTTATAATATTGTATACAGCTAGAGAAAGATCACTTTCTAAAATTTTTATTCACTTTTTCTGACTTCAAATAATATCATCTTTCATTAAAAAAGTCAATAGAATTCATGTTAAATATGAAAATATGATAGCCTGTGTGAATGTTTAAATTGGTGGAATGTAATTTACTTCTGAAATAAATGTTAAATGATGCAGTAAAGAGTTCTTCCTATTTTTTAATGATTTAACAGATGTGTCTTCTTAATTTCATACTTATCCTAAAGAAAAGCATCTAATGTTTTAGTTGAAAACATTTCAATATATTTGTTTCATTTACTCTTACACAAACTTCTGTTCATTGTTTACTAAAGAACAAATTGTAATATTTTATGTACAACTGATGGTAAAAAAATTCTACCTCTTCTATAGAAGAGAAAAAAAGGTACTGAATTACTCTTTATTTCAATTTAAGTAATACTTAGAAAATCTGTTTTCCTTATTTGGGTCCATTTTGTTGGAAGTTCAGGAATTTATACACTGAAAACCAATATTTCAAACAATAAAAAAGCCAGGAAAATGGGCTATTCAAATGATAAAATCCATAAGTAATATAAACATTCCTGGGTTGTGCAAGGGAAAAAGAAGTATGCGTGTGTGTATATATATAAAAGGAATCCTCTAAGGACATCAAATGAAATTCAAAAAAAAATAGCTATTAAAATAAGTATCTTCTGGTAGTTCTACTTTTCTAATAACACTGCATAAAATGTAGAGTATATAGGACATTCAAAATATTTCATTTTGATCACGTCAAAACATTAATACATTAACCTGTATAGTTGTTTGCTTCATGGCAGCCAAATAAAGTAATACATTGCTCTGGTGATCTGTTCATGTCAAGGTGATAAAACAACTGAGGGGAAAACCTGAGATAAAACACTTGTTTACATTCAGAATATTTAGTGGTATTGAGATAAACTGTTGGAACATTTTTTTACCCTTTGAAAAATGTTGACATTCAAATGCTCCCATAATATGGTCAGGCTTTTTCATTAAATGGCTTTTTTTTTAATATCTTATGAAATTTTCACTTGACCAGAATTATCTAAACAACCCCTGTCTGAGACAAGCCCACATCAGGTCAGCAGAATCTTTGTATTACTAGAGGTTTTGCTTATTAGGCTACAGCCTTCAGAATTTCTGTATCATTCTCTGATAATTTTGCTAGAAACAAGTAGAGTAAACAATAAAGAAGTGCTTAAGTGTGAAGATTTACATTCTTTCCTATGCAATGAACATATGCAGACCGATATTAATGTAAACTGGCAAGTTACCTTTTCTGTAAGTTTGTGTTTGCCATTTGCCTAGTAAACAGTCTAAGAACTTCCAATTACTTCTAACAAGTACTAATATCTTTGAAAAATAAAAAATATTAGCTCTTAATATTATCTTCCCTGTAGTGAAGATTAATACATTGGATAAATTTTTTGAATCTGAAAATACTTCAGTAATCTTTAGTAATAAGTTTATGTCAGAGTGCTTCTTAATGCCTTACACTGTATTTAGAGTTGAGAATCTGGTCATTTAACCTGCTTAGGGCAAAGAATTGATACTTAGTCTAAATATTTGAGAGGAATGATCCAAAGATTTTTTTTATATTAAGCTTAAACAAAAGTTTATTACTAATAGCTTTATCACTCACTATTTTTCCATGCATCTGATCTTCCTTGAAAAATAAAAGTGTCAGCATCATACCCTTTCTTTCTGCCATATTCTTTGTGGATAAAGCACTGTGATGAGTCTTGCTTCTTAGACAGCAGCAGGTCCAGCCAGGGGCTGAGTTGCTTGCCGACCTCCCCTCACTGTAGCACACACACACATGGCATCACAGGGAACTTGTCTCTCTTGAAATGCCAAAATTCAAAACAGAGATAGATGAGGAAAGGTAAGGGTATGTATTGGTAGCAGCTGCTGGGGAAGAGAGTAGGACAAATATGGCATGTCCAGAGTGTCACAGAAAAACAGAATTAGAAATCAGAAGTTTTAAATTGTAAACTTAGGGAAATTTCTGATCAAATGCCTATGATACATGTTCACATCAAAGTATTTTTTGAAAAGGTACACACAAGACTTTACAATGTTTTTTAACTTGCTTCAAACTGTCTTTGTTGGTGCTGTGGTTTTGGGTGGTTTTTTTGTTTTGTTTTGTTTTGGTTGGTTGGTTGGTTTTAAAATGCAGGCTATATCACTTGTTATACTTTCACTGTTATTTCTCGATTCTTTTGCTTAAAATCTCACAAGAGGATACTTTTCAAAACTCTCCAAAATCCAATCCTTAAAATTCTATTCATGAAGTAGTGGAGCAGCAGATTCTGCTATAAAGTATGGTCCAAACTAAGCACATATTTTGCCTTGCAGAATGTATAAAATGCACTCACTTTCCTTTTGTTCTAAGTAGTTCCTAGAACAGAAAGAAACATCTTCCTGTTACATGGCCACGATGTACATTGTTATGTGCAGAGTCTGAACAGTAACTATTCTTGAAGATTTGCCTATTTTATATTACCCTGTCCTTAAAAAGTGTAAATAAATCTTTTTGTTACACTATAATTCACAAAAGTAAATTGCAAAGAAAATAAATCTATATGATAATTTTGGCAAGGCTTTTTATGAGAGAAATGCAGTAAAGGGTACTTTTTTGTAAGATGACTTAGTAGTTAATAAGGTCAATAGATGTGAAAATTTTCCATTCCCAGCATTTTATCATTCATTTCATAGATTCTTACAATATTGTTGAAAGAGAGTTTTGAAGAATTCATAAGGGTTTTTTTTGTATGATTATGGTGGATTCCATAGATGTATTGATGCACAACTCTTCAGAGAAGAAAGCAAAGTATGACTATATGTATACAGTAAGTGATAATAGTTTTCTCACTGACTTTAAGCTAAGTGAAAGAACAGTATTCATATGTGTACCTACGTTGGTAATTTTCATACTGGTTTTCAGTTAAACAAGCATATCTTTCTGAGATAAAATCTATTATTTGGATAGATGTAAATAAATAAGTAAATATAGTTGGTAATGTTAGTTCTTGATATGTCCTGAGTTTAGAGGAGGAGATATAAAGGTTTTAATGTGTTCAGCATTTCTGTATTATGAAAAATAGAAGGTTGATTCTGTCTGGATAGAAATTCAGATTTTCTAATGTAACCAGTTTTGATAAAATTGATACATAAATTTACCATATTTTCAGTACTTGTTTAAAAAAAATTCATGCGAATGTAAGTTCACTGAGAGAAGCATCTGAAAAATTAGATAGACATGCATTTGTATATATTGAAGAATGACAAATGTCTTTATGTCCTGCATTCCTGAGAATTTCAGGTCGATGCTCAATTGTTATTTTCACACTGGTCTAGTATATATGCCTTACTGCAGCAGTTGATTTATATTTAACATTAATATAAAAGATGAAGAGAAAGAGAATAAAGAAAGAACAATAGAGAGTTTGTAAAAAAAAAAAAAAAAGGAGTTAAAAAAAAAAAAAAAAAAAGAGAATGCAGAAATGGAAAGAAGTGCCTGCTGGTACCAAAAAGAAATACAAATTAAATTCCCAATCAATTCACACAAATTGTGGACAACATGAAAACAAAAGAAAGCAAAAAGTACATATATTAAACTTCTGCCTAGGCAGCTTTTGGAGTCTTTGCTATTTGGACAAATCCAGGGATCATTGCCTGTTTGATCTGAAGTCTAGAAACTTGTGCTGAACCATAATTTTTTTCAGACATGTATTTCTTTAACTCCACAGTTTTATTTTCTTCCTGAATAGCCAATAAATAGCCAATAAATTTGGTCATAAGAATATTTTATTTCACTCATACTGGTTTTATATTCTTAAATGCATTTTTCTGTTTCATATGCTTTCCTATTACTTACTCATACATCAAGAATCAAAAGTGCAATTTGATCTTAAGAGTAGGTAAAAATACTAGAATTTTATGAAGAATAAAAAAGAGATTTCTGAAAAATATAAGTCTTGAATGATGTGTAAAAAATATGTTAAAAGAATCAGATAAGATGTTGTATCTAACTTGAAAATGGCTTTATTAGATCCAGAATACAGTGGATCCAGAATCTTCTAATTAGTTTTGTAACTTTCTTGGAAAGTCTTACAGGCAGCAGATACTTAATGACAGAGACTATCAAAGAGAAAAGTTAAGTAAGATATTTTATTAGCAAAAATTCCCTCGGCCCTTCTTAATGGGATGCCCTGGTCACTGCAAATTTAGTTAACTACAGAAAGTTTTAAGTAAGAAAACTAAATAAGTCTTGAATGAAAGGCCTTCAACTTCTGAAAGAAGAATGGATATGGAATATAGTTATTACTCTTCTTAAAATTCTATACATAATTGTAACCACCTCTTTTTTTCTTTAATGCAATATGCATTTTATTTTTGCTTAGGACTGTCAACACTTCTTTCTTGATTACAGATTGCTAAAGGATAAAGTAGCTTACTTCTTGCTGTTAAGATACACAGGGAAAAATCTGGGCTGACCTCATTAACACTTTACTATAGTGACTCCCATTTAGGGTCATCTGCATTAAGGACCTTTAGCTTTGCTTGACAAGTCTATAGTTGGATAATGTGTCACAAGGACTAATAAAATCCCGTATCTTGAGTTCATCCTGAATAAACAAGATAGTGAATATCCCTATTTGCTCTCACATTTTGAACTCAATCTGAGTCTTAGGACTTAATCAGCAAAAGTAATTATAATGAATTAGAATAGCTGCTAAACTGTAGCCTCAGATCCCATTGCTTTGGTCTTCTTGCAATTTGCCTGTTTTCATCTCTTCTTCTTCTTCTGAAGTTAAAAGCCTGTAAATTTAGAAGAATGTCATGAAAAGGCCAGTAACAAGCGTAGTACTGCAGGGCTCTATCCTGGTACAAGTTCTGTTCCGTGTGACATCAAAATGTCAGTCAACCATTCATGAATTGTCTGTGAAAAAAATCATTATATAAAATCTTGAAAACTTTTTGCTGAATACTTCTTCATGAATCATCTTTCAGTTGCATTTCAGATATTGAATGGTGTTCTTTCACCTTAGTCAAGTTTTACTGGCTGTGCTTTTAGTCTGTGGGGTTATAATATTTGCCTGGCAATAGCAGAAGTTGCAGGAACATGCTTCATGTCAAATCTTTATTTCAAAATGGCATTGTGCTGGAAATAGTTTCTTTCAGCCCAGTTGATTGTTAGTAAGTGAAAGCATGGTATTTTTAAAATTTGACACTGTCACTTTATTTTACTGAATTAATTGATTTTACTTAAAATCTCATCTGTTTAAATTGTGCTAAAACATAATTCTCAGTTGTATCTTTTCAGAAAGAATGCCAATTAAATATCGGTAGTTAATTATATTAAATTTATGAAAAAATAAACAATCTTAAATCATGTGTATACTTTGCCTTGTAGAAGCTTGTGGAACTGGAACGAAAAAATAATTCTGGTTTAATAGGAGACAACAGCCACAGCTGAAATCTTCATTTTAATCTGGAATTCAACACAACATGTTAACATAGCACAGAGCTCAGGCTTCTAAAATGATCACAAAACTCATATTGTCTTGTCTGAAAAGAAATGATTTGGTTAATAAGACAACTTATTTCTAAATTATATAGACATTCAAATTAAGATCTATAACAGGAATTGCACTTGCCTGATTTTGCTTTCCAACATATATGAACTACTGTGTTCAGGCCTGCAGTTTCTAAAAGTTGTTACATTTTAATATAGTGTTGGCAGATTACGTGCAACCTCCAAGAATGCATTTTAAATACCTATACTGATGGGAGAGGGAAGATAACATTGTTCTAACATTCCCCTTTTTAAAGGGAAGCTTTCCCAAGTCATGGTCTTCTAAAAGGGAAGGAAACAAAATCAATGAATATATTTTCACTGTATTAGATACCACTTTCTGCTTTAAATTTTTTGCTGGCGAATGCTTCTGCAGAGTGGGCAAAGGTATTCATTACATCCCTAGGTTATTTTATTCCCTCAGGGATTATTTACAAGAGGTTAGTCCATTAAATTTATTTAAATGACAACTACCACTATGAGTTTTTCTGCTGTAAATTTCCTTTGCTATCATGTTTATGACAGGAATTCTGTGTATACTTGTAGCATATTGTATATGCGAAGTGTGTGCATCTAGCACAGATTCATGATCTATTTTTGGAACTTTGTCTCAGGCAAATGTCAAAGGTTCTTGCCTCTTTCCTTTACTAAAAATGATCCTAGAATCAGGAACAACCTCCACTCCTATATAAATAGATAGGCTTATGAGTCTTCCATATGTTTGCATTATCCAAAGTTTTAGTAGTTGCAACACTTTCGAATACGGGTTCATTCAGACTATTTTTCTGAACTAAATTGCTCTGTAGATCATCAGCTTGATCCCCTTCCACTTATACATAGTTGCATAGTGTATGTGTAAATAGCACTTCCAATCTTTTATCACCTAAGCAGTCTAATTTGACATGTGAAAGATCCTTAGTTTAAGTAATTTTTATCTGTTCTCCATCCACAGGGACTCACTTAGAGAAATGGTTGTGTGGTCTAGTAGGTCTCAGATGGTTTTAGTCTGGGCTGGTCAGGTTCCCTTTCTTTGTGAACCCATGCCCCAAGCAACATGTACTCTTTCTTTCCTTCTCATCCTTATTGCTTCCTCCCATGGTGCAGTCTGGCAGTTCCTCAAGCCTCAGATTTTCTCAGTTGCTGACTGTGAATTCAAACTGATGACCTCCCTCTGAGTTGAGTTCAGCTGACTGAAAATTATTGGTTTAAACTTTATCAAAAGAAGTAGAAATCGGTTTTCCTTGTACCATTTTTTCATCGCAAGATTGTCTTCTTCTTTTTATATTTTTTTTTTTACCAGACTATTAAGGAAAAATAATAGCCGGTGGTGTGTTTTTGTGTGTGTGTGTGTGGTTTCAGGGTTTTTTGTTGTGTATTTGGTTTTTGTTTTTATTTTTTACATCATAGAGAAAATCACATTTTTTAAAATTGTGTCTTTAACAAACTGAAATGTCAGATTTTACTGAAGATGACTGAAGTGGATAGTATGTTACATGCCCACATGCCCATACAACATAGGTATTTCAATTGGTATAAACCTCTTTTCATAGAGTACAAAGACATAGAAGTTCATGCTTTTACAGATTTCAAAGTATATTTAGGCAAAAATGAATGTCTCTGTTCTATGCAGTAGCTGATACTAAATTGTTTATGTATAACATTAGTTTTTTCTTAAACTTTTCCATGTGAATTACACCATGCTGTTTACATTTTGCTAATCTTCTGTATGAGTTCTCTTTGCAGTGTAAGTAGAATCTTGGTAAGTTAGGTGTTTTGCTTGAAAGTTGCTTCTGTGTCAAAGTAGTATCGTATTTTTCAATGTATAAGCTTTTAAACTTTAAGAAACCATAATTTTTCTTGCCTTTTATTTTTTCTTTTGAGATTAGCTTTCTTTAAATTTTTAACATTTAAGAGGCTGTGCCTCTATAAAGCACAAGGACATAACATGCCGTTTGACTGAGATTATGAATGTAATTTCACTATGAGCTTCGTATTAGGAGCAGGTGACTGCCTGTTCTTGTACATTTGCTTGCATGATAAAGAAGTGTCCACGTAGAGTTTGCTTTAATAGTTGTGATTATGTAACATGCAGTGAGTTTTCTTTGTTTTAATTAACATTATGCTATTCCAGAATAGCCCTTGACTATGCATTTGTGTTTTAATCTTGGTACCAGTCTGTCAAAATTTATTGTATCTTGTATCATAACTACTCTAGGCTTTTGATATTACTCATTGTGACGATTTTCTTCTATTCTGAAATAAAGAACAGTTTTTGGTTCAGTCCCTGATGCACAAACCTGGAGGCTTACCTGGTGCTTTTAAGGTTATTTAGTTTTGCAGCAGGAACAATGACTGTGTGATTTAGAAGTGCTGTACTACAGAACTATATTGAGATTAAATGCAAGACAGAATATATATATGTATATGTATACAGAATAGGTATATGTATACAGAATATATATGTATATGTATACAGAACTATATTAAGAGATTAAATGTCAGACAGCAAAAATAATTTGTACTCAAGCAGCCTTATTAGTTGTCTGTGTAAAGCTTAAGTATTCTGTATTTTTTTAATAGTATTGCAAAAGAAAACATTTTCAAACTAAAATTTCTGCAGTAAAAAAAAAACTATTAGCAAGAGTGAGTATTTTTGACATTAGGATTTGTTCTGTTTATTTATACAGTGTATTTGATAATTCTGATGAGATATGCTATACATTGTGCATGAACGGTGCTATATACCGCTCAGTTCCTCTTGGAGTCTTATTTTCATTTTCTAGTGAATAGGTTCTTCAAACAGTGCAAAAACTCTGTTTTACTTCCATCCTGTCATCACCCACTACACTTACAGGACAAGTCTCAAAGTCTGTGTGAGAGGGCAGCTCAGAAGCAAAATGAGAAGTCTGGGATATTATTTTGAATGACTGTTCAGGAGCCCCTTAATCATTATTATGGAATAAAAAAAGACATGTTTTAAAGATACCAGTATAACATAATACAGTTCATTCTACATCAACTTTGTTTATGCTATTTTTTTATTATGAATTTTATTATGCATTGCACAGTCATTTATTCATTCCAGTCAAGATGGAGTTGCTACTGTGTTAAATGTTTTAAACGCTCACAGGTGAGAGACTTGGCTTTCAAAGATTTATAGCCAAATCTGGGGAAATGAGGAAGGATGAAAAGGTTAATAAAATACTAAAAATTCCCACATGGGTTATGTATTTTAGCTACTAGGCAAGTTTGAAGCGTTAACTTGATATTTTCACAAGCAGTGAATAGACAATTTTTTATCTCATGGAACATCTTATGGGTGGGTTTTTTTGAGTAAAAGACTCTGACCTATTACAGGAAATCAGTGAGCAAAAAGAGAATTACAGATGCAGCCTTTGTCCAATATCAGTATAGATAATTATGATTACATGTTTTATTTAAATGTGCATTTTACTACCCATCTACCCTTGGCCTTGTATCAAGTCTAAATGAGCTTTTGAAGCTTTGTCAAACTTTGATGAAAAGAATTAGATGTATGAATGTATTTGGCAGTGTTACTAGCAGTAGGAGTACAGAAGCTTCGCCTACTACCTAGGTTACTATATAATGCTGCTGTTTCACTCCTTGATAAAGCAGTTCTCATTTTTCTACACATGGGGTTCCTTCTAATGATATAGCTGTATGTTTTGCTCTAGGCATGCTGATTTCAGGACTGAATTTGCAGGGGTGGAAATTATGTGCTGTCATTCTGACTGGTACAGAAGTTTATACTGTACGTTTTTGAGGACATTTAAAACTAAACGTGTAATTTTACTATAATTGCAAAATGTTCACTAGCATTAAAGAATGTTCTGATTACTTAAAAATTTTAAATAAAGTGTATTGACTTTCCTCTTTTCATGTCAGTTGTCTTTACTATGTTAAACAAAAGGAAATTTAATCTCTTAGGTTGATCAGGAAAACACAATTCAAAAGAAAAAGTTAGCATCCAGTGCTACTGTGTGTCCCACAGGTTCTTCCACTTTGATCAAAACTGCCTCCACTGGTGAGTTAGAGGAGCGTATTGCGGCCACTACTGGTGCTATTACTGTTGCTAGCACAGCTGCCGATGTTACTGTATCCAGTGCAGTGACCACCTGTAAACAACCTTCTGAAGATCAACAAATGCAAGCTATGAAAATACGAAAATCAGTTCTGGAGTCGGCCACTTCCAAGGAAGCACGCTCCCTTCATCAAGCAAATTTACAAAGAACAAGAAGACGACCAAGAAATGCTGAGCAGATAGAAAGAACTAAAGAACTTGCAGTTGTTACTCATAGAGGTATTGGATATTATTTTACTTGTGCCCATGTAGTTACAGCAAAATATTTTGTATAAATTAAAATTAAAAGGTCAGGTCATTCAACTACATTCAGGGAATGTAGCTGAATCAAATGGGAAAGGGATTAAATTTGCTTAAAACAGATCTAGTGGGGCAGCCAGATGGAAAAAATAAATCAGTAATATAGTCATAGTAATTTAAATTAATTTGATTTAGAAAAAGACAAAAGGGAAAGATAAGGGATTTTCTGTTAATGTCACTTTCTAGTTTACATCATATTTCACTGTGAAGCCTAGTGCAAGAAAGATTTGGTGAGTTTAGAGAATCGAGATTAAAATATAAATCTACTCTGCATATAAGTTTAGACAACTGTAGCATAAGAAATGTACTTTACAAGGAGCTGCTTTGTTCTAAGCTAATCAGCGATGCAGTTGTAATCATCTCTCTTCTGCTTAAATCTTTAGTAATATTTTGGCTTTTTAAAACATATGTATTTTTTTATTCTACCAAATGTGAAATCAATGAATGAAGCAAAGTTTAGAACACCAGGCAATTCAGCTGCCAGTATCAAAGTAGTAAAGCTAAACATTTGATATGTTCCTATATTTAGATTATTTAATCCACATGCTAAAATACTAATAATGAACAGCATTTGGTTTATAAACAAAGCATTACTGATTGTGTTAAAAGGTAAATGTTGATATCTAACAGATGATGCTGAGAAGCAGCAATGCTGGAATTTCTTAATTCAACCAGCATAGACTTTCAGAAATACATTGCATGGGGTATGTTTTTACACATATACAAGTAGAGGGAAAGAGCAACTTAATATTGCAGACTAATGTTGAGTAAGATTTATTATATATTTGTAATTTTTACTGTGTGCTAATCCACTGTTACATATTAATTTATTGCGGATTAATAATTTATAAACTCAAATATATGGAGGAGGACCATTTTTTATAGTACAGTCAAATTGTAGAAGTCTTATGGTTGATATTTTGTAAAGACTACTTCAGATTGGAATCTGTCGTCCTGCTGGATCAGATAGTCACTGTAAGTTATTGTTGTTTCACCTACTGAAACAGCAGAGCTGCAGTTCTTTAGAATTTTAAAACTGGCAATTTAAGTAGGATAACTGAAAAACAAGCACTGTATTTGGTTTGCATATGAAACAAATAATTTGTATTAATTTCAGTACAAATATGAAGTATTTTTCTGGCTATCAATTGGTATAAATTAACTGATAGATTTTTGTTTGTACTGGTTGTGTGGCTATGCATCCACTTCAGAACAACTTTGGTCAAGCAGGCTTATTTTCCATTATAAGGGAGTAGCTGGAAGTCTGGAATAATTTCTTATTTTTTAAAGATATGTCAGTTAAATTTGGCAGTAATTGTGATATATATACATCTCATGTTTGTAATCATTACACTGTGGTGTCATCTCCACTGTTTTCTCACTCTCCTTTTCTTCTCTGACCTATATTTTGCTATAAGATATAGGTTAGGTTCATAGTTCTGAATTACTTTGTCATTACTTGTAATCCTGATCATAATAAAAATTATGCTCCCAAATCTATGCAAAATTTATCACATGAAAAGATAACATTTAATATGCTAAATGTAAATTACTAAAGCTTACTACATACTATATGTGTATATTTAAAATAGTAAAAATGAACTGTACATTAGTCTTTACTGTAGGCTTTTTTTAGAATATTACTAATGAGATCAGAATAGTGTTGTTTTATCATATATTAGCATGGATGCAAAGGCATAACTCAGAATAAAAGGCTGGCTGGAGAATTTCTTCTCTAAGCTTACTAGCTGGAAACCACAGAAGAGGAGAAGATTTTGTCTTCTGACTATTTAAGAGAGGAAAAAGGAACCCCAGATGCAATTGATAAAATACATTCATTACAGGTAGGGAAGTACAAGTGTCATTTTATAAGGGAGTAGTGAGATCTCATGAGGAAAGCTGTACGTGATTGTAGTTCCTTCATCAAAAAAGAATTCAGACTGAACCAGATGAATAAAAGAACTATAATGGTGTTACATTGTTCAGATCATCCCACCTTACAAAGGAAAATTTAAGGCAAGATGAAAGGATAAATGTTTCGGGAAGTGACTGCTACTATGTGGAGAACTTAAATAAGGACAAATGAGTATATAATACATAAATAGATACATTAGGGAGAGGAGTGAGAGGAGTTCTTGTTATTGGAACGATGAAGCCTTCTGGTAGTAGGAGGGAGTAGATGAAGGGTGAAAAGCTTACTTTCAAGATGCAGCTTGGTATGCTAGTGAATAATGTACTTAGATATGATATCTGAGAGAGAAGGAGCATCTTTTGGGTCCTGAGTTCTGATGAAACCAAGGATTCAAACTCAGAAGAGTGTTCCTTTATTTAGAAGTAGGGGTAAAACAAGGAGGTAACATACAACATAAATCTGGTAAATATACTTGTTGCAGAATATCATGTTTTGAATCTACAAGTAGTTTTAATGTCAACTTACATTCCCTAGCATCTGGACACAATTCAAAGTAAACAAATGATACTGATTTATATGGTTTGATTTATAGTAGTGTGGAGGGAAGAATATTGAGAATGCAGATTCTAAGGAAATACTAACTTTTCTCTCTTTTGAGAAAAAAGAAAAAAAAAATAATCTTGAGACAATATAGTCTCATAGACTTTCACCCCAGAACTTCTTTTAACCACTACTTTTGTTTCAGACAGTATTAAAGAGAATTTTTTGCAGTTGACTTTAAATAAATGTCAAAGGTGAGAAACAGAAGAATACAGAGATTACACAGAATCACAGAATTGTCACAGTTGGAAAAGACATCTAAGACCACTGTGTCCAACTGTCAATCCTCAAAAACCAAACCAAACTAAACAAACAAAAAAAAACACCACACAAAAAAGCTCCTCACCATCCCACTAGAGCATGTCCTGAGGTGCCTGATCTCATGTTTTTTGAATGCCTTCAGGGGTGATGACTCCCCCATCTCCTTGGGCAGACCATTCCAGCATGTGACTACTCTTTCAGTAAAGAAATTCTTCCTAATACGCAGTTTAAATCTCCTCTGTTGCAACTTTAGGCCATTTCCTCTAGTCCTGTTGTTATTTGAGAGAAGAGGCTGCACCCACCTCACTACAACCTCCTTTCAGGTAGCTGTAGACACCGATAAAGTGTTACCTCAGCTGCCTCTTCTCCAAACTAAACAATCCCAGTTCCTTCTGCTGCTTCTCATAGGATTTGTTCTCCAGACACTTCACCATCTTCATTGCCATTCTCTGAACTTTCTCCATCAACTCAATGTCTTTCTTGTAGTGACAGGCCCAGAACTGAACACAGTACTTAAAGTGTGGTCTCACCAGTGCCAAGTGCAGGGCCATGTTCACTTCTCTTGTCCAGCTGCCCACACTATTTCTGATACAGGCCAGGATGCTGTTGGACTTGTTGGTCACTGGGCACACTGCTAGTTCATATACAGCTGACTGTTGACCAGCACCCCCAGGTGCTTCTCTGCTGAGCAGCTTTCCAGCCAATCTTTGATTTGGTGTCACACAGATGTCATGTTACTGTTTATGTTTCATTAAGTCACATGATCAAAATTAAGATTCAGGATTCTGAGATGTTTTTGAATAGATGTGCACCAGCACTCCGGCCCCTCAAATATAAAAAAAAATCCAAACAAACAAGCTTGCTGACTTCTAAATTCATAAACAGAAATAAGAAGTAAACAAACCAACCTATAAGCCATATATATTTGAAGTAGTATTGAAGATTTTAACCCTCTCCTTGCACTGTAGCAGTGGGCAGGTGGTTATGTCAGGTTAGAAGTGCTTTGTAAATTTTGGCTATCTTTAAAATAGATTTTTATAGTCTTTCCAATTACAAAATTAACGATATGAAAGTGCTATTGAAGATTTGTTCTATCGTAGATATAAATGATTAGAGTTTGGTCTCTGAACTGTTTGATTTCCTTGATCTAACTTTTCAGTTTTATTTTTGGATTGATTCTAAAATGCATTGGAAGATAGGGCATAAAGGAATCTTTGGGTTCACATCTGCTTGCATTTATGCAATATTATTCTCCAAAGCGTTGGAGAATCTTATTACTACCTTCCGTCTACACTAGTTCACCTTCATAGGACTATCCTTTCTTTGACTAATCTATTTCTCTGGCTTTTGGTTGTTCAGATATATGAGAACGTGCTTGTCTGGCCATATGTAGCTGTAGCATTATCACATCTGAACTATTTGTCTCAAGGGAAATGGTTATATGAAAGTTTAAATTAATCTCATGAGAAACTAGGTATCTAAGGCCAGATCATTTGAGCCCTTCAGATGTCTATTTCTCTTTCTGGATTATTTTAGATGTGTACAACTGCACAGTTTGCTGACATGAATCCATCCTCTGAGAATTCTGCAAAATGAAATCCACTTTCAGTAGTTACTGCCATGTGTATGCTGAAACTGTTTTTGAATAGTTACTGTTATCCTCACTAGTGTTCACATTGACATGTGCAAAATAATGCCTAGTTTACCAAGTATTAGACAATATATTTATTGTGCTTTGGGATATTTTTAGTGATGGTGGGGTTGTTTTTATTGTTATGTACATGCATATGCAGCCTGACAGTTTATTGATAGCATAACTGAACCAAATACATTTCTATAACTACTCCTTCAAAGTGTGTTTAGAAACTAGTGTTTGATAAAACAACATAAAAATTCAGTTAAAAGGAAAATTCTTCTCTTACACTGTAAAAATGCTTCAGAGATCTTAAGTTGCTTGCTTTCCTAGTGGGATTTAATAACCTTGGAAAGTTATTCAAATAGTTACAAAAATCTCTTTTTTGTTCTAAATATGTTCACCAAGATGCTTTTGTGATTATTTTCAGTGCTACATTAGATATTGTCAACTCTGTTTCATAAGTGTGTAAGCTATGGACATGCCATTCAAGTGTTTGAGGATGAGCGACGAAACAAAAAAACCAAACCAGTCTTCCTTCTTTATTATAACTTCTGAAAATAAAAGACAAGTATCTCCCTAATGCAAGTATTTAAACACATCCTGGCACCCAAGATCACATATTCAAGCTCATTTCCATTTTACTTGGGTGTTGGAAAAATAGCTAGGCCTATCTTTTGATTCATGAGGAGTTATTTTACACTGATGCTCAGAGCAGGCCAAAAGAAGCTTATTCCTCTAGTTATATTTATGTGGAAATAGCATCTTAGAAATCTCACACGATGATGAGAGAGCATTGCTATTATTCCAGTATGGCCCTACTGTGTGAAGTTATTCTTATTGGGCCCATGACTTCCACTGAGAGTAGAATTGCTTATGGACTTCAATGAACTTGGGATTGGAGGGAGGGCTTTTGGAATTAAGAGTAAAAAAAATAAAATAATTAAAAAATAGAGTTTTATGTGGCAACCGGTCTTCTGTGCTCCTACAAATAACATAGTTCCCAGAACCATTTGAATTGTTTATAGGTTACATTATGATGATATCATCACATCCTATATCTATCCTATAAATTGTATTTCTTAGTAGTATGATGTTTTCTCCTTAATCTTGATCTGGTTTTGTGCATGGTAATGATTACTTTTATTTATAAAAAAAAAGTCAGTAGTATTTTGCTACTTTAATATTTATGTCTCATGTAAGAGTTTCTTAGACTATTCATTGATTTTTTTTTTATAAGAACTTAATGGGTTCTGAAAAGTTCTTTGATGATGTACTTTCTCCTTATGTTAGCTTCTCTTAGATCTAGTTCCTTTAATTTCTGCTGTCTTTGTCAGCAGTATTTGCTTGTAGCCAGCACAAAGCATCTTCTTCCATACAGCTTTTAAATATATCTAATCTATAAAGTCACTTAAGTATAATGTATCTAAAATTATCCTTGAAATTTAAATTCTTTTAGAATGACCATTTTTATATATGGTTCATTCATCACTGGAGAATAGAGGTACTTAGTTTAATGACAGAAAGAAAGTTTCTTGTGCTGCTTTTGATTTATTCTTTATTACCTTTTGGTAATTGTTAAGCTTTGGTTTTTCTCACTTTTTATTTATTAGTTACTGTGTTCAAAAATATGTTGAGGTCATGTGGTTTGCCTGGATTAAATGCCTCTATCATAGCCAGCTCATAATAAGGACTGTTAGAGAAATAATTCAGCTCTGGGTTTAGGGTTGAGGTGGAAGCCAGCTACCTTTCATATTACAATTTGCAACTAACAATTTTCAAGCTGGGAAGAGGACCAGCTGCAGTACCAACAGTAAAACAGTATACTGTGGGGGGTTTTTGTTGTTTTGTTTTTATATCAAGATCTCTGTAGTGAAAACAGAAAATTAGTCTGGTATGCTTAATTTAATAATGAAGTGGTTTTACTGTGATCAAAATATTTCTGTTATGTCTATGTAATCTAAATACAGATAATAATAACTCGGTACTTCCAGAATAAAAATTACTCTTCTGTACCAAAGCTAGGTACATAGCTAAGGTAGATTTGGAAGAAAACTAGTAGGGATACTTTTAGAATGGGGAGGTAATCTGAGTGCCTAATAGATCTTAAGAATTTACTTCAGTGCGTTATTTTTAGAAGGATTTCGTGTCTAGTAAAACTTGTAATTTTTCAGCCCTTGCCTCTGTTTTGTCTTTTCCCCAAATGTAACACTGACTTTTAATGTAAATTTTAAAATCTGAAGTAACAGGTGAAATATGGTGACAGAAAATATGTTGGCATTTCTGCTGCTGATTGAATCTTGTCAGAATACATGTGGACTAATATAGGCTGTATACTACTTGAATGTTTATGGAGTTCAGATCTAAGCATATATACTGGATTTCAGCATGCCTTTAATAACATGTTGTGAATGACTCTTTTTCCATTTTAAATTCTCTATCACTGCAAAGAATAATTGAATTAAAATTTCACCAAAAATTAGCTCTTAAAAATGTCATAGAACCCTTTTTTAAAGGTGTTCAGTAGGAAGATACAGTATTCTGTAAGGAAGCAGAGGATAAGAACTACTGTTTCTTGACACAGAAGAAACACCAGATGAGATTCAACTGTTTCACTGTTTTAGAGTAAATATACCTATCACTCTGCATTTTCCAAGTTCCATAAATGTGTGACAATGGTTTACACAGCTGTGTGGTGCATGGAAATAAACACTTTTGGCCATAATATTTTTTCTTGGTTACGCAGCAGAAAAAAATAAGTTACAAATCTTACTTCTTTTCTTTGTCAGATGTACAAATTGGTCTCAAAATTTGTTTTTGTAAATTATTTTCCAGCAAAGATACACAGTATGAGCTTTCTAGGTAGCCAGTACTATAATTTGTATATACTTCCATGATAAAATTTGTCAAATGAAATGTTTTAGACTGTATTGCCTGATATGTGTTTTTGTTTGTTTGTTTGTTTTTTTTAACTAGTGAAAAAGGCCATAGATTTTAAATCTAGAGGATTTAAATTGTTTCCAGGGAAAGACAACAGCAACAAGTTTTCTATCTGTGAGTGTACTCCTTTTTTGTTACTTTTTTCTAGTGCAAGAGTGAAGTTTGTGCTGTGTTGTTTGTGTGTTTTCAAAATTGTTTATGTATTTTTGATAATATAACTGACTTAAATCTGTTTATTCGGTCTGCATGGTGAATTTTTAATATGATTCTACTCTAAAGGCAGGCTTTCTATAAATCTGGCATTGTAGAAAGATGGGTTGTTTTGTCAGTAATTACACACTAAATTTGCAATATTTGCAAAGAAATAAATACTCAACCTTCCAGGTGTCAGCTGAAATCTTAACTGTGAACAGGAGATATGTTATTTTAATTGAAAATTAATACTAGCAGCAAAAGGCTATACAAATCAAAGCCTGTCCTCATTTACAAATGTGCAAACATATTTTTTCAAGTGACATAGAAGGTCACTTTCTCAGTGTTTTTTTTTTCTTCATTAACTTTGACATTTTGAACTGATTAACTGTAGTTTTAAAAATTCTGGAAATGCTTAGTGCCTTCAATTTTAATTACAGGAAATAGAAACAGAAAGTGCTTGGAATTTCAGAGGACCAGGTCCTAATTAACTCATAAGGAGGAGTCAGGCAACTTTCTAATAAAAATTAAAGAGATATGACTCTAAATGTATTAAAGAGATTACCTATTGCAAAAGAACATGCCATTTTTATAGATTTCTTTTTTGGAATAGAACCATATTTTAAGTAAAAATAAAATAAAGATGGACTAACTGCTTAGCCTATGTCTGCTTATACCACATTTCATTATTCTTCACAGGAGTGAAAGGACTTGTTTTTGAAGCTCCTTAGGTTGGACACATTTGCAGTAATTTTTTGTTTAAATGATGGATTCAGTTTACAGAATTCAACAGGGCACATTGCCGTAACTTGTAATGCATTTTTCAGTTTTTTAAGGTTTTAATCTGTCAACATATCAGACATTCTTTTTTTTAATAAATAAGTTGTCTTCAGGCAGCAAGACCCTTTAATATTTAACACTTGTGTTCAGTTTTCATAATGGAGCATATTGCCATATTCAACTTTCTGTAAATTTCTGCCTCAGCTAAATAGTTTTGCAAGGTATTTCTGGTTTATTTGAAAACTTTGTATCAAGATATTTAAAACCAAGCAATATTTTTATGCATATCAGGTGACTGGAACGTAGAGTTATTATACAACAAGAAGTAACAGTAAGGTAATTACAGTAATGTTTATAAGGTACATCACTGAAGTTTCTGTCTGATGGTCCATCTATGATTTTATCATTACAAATGAGAATAGTACAGTGGCGGCTAAAACAGATTGTTTCTCTAGAAATTTGTTTTGCACGAATCATTAAATAATTTTAATATATAAACCTTAATAGGAATTGCATATTATAGTGAAATACCAGACACTTGTGATATCGAAAGGTGATTGTTATGAAGTTAATAATGAAATATATCAATATATCTTTGAAAGTCTTTATATATCCTGTGATATTCTGTGTAAAGCTGGAAACCTTTGTATCTTGTATTGATCATGCAGAGTATTTTACCTATACAAGTCAGTAATTAGTGAAAGTGAAAACCTTGATGATTTGTACCTCTAGAGATCATAATCTTGCCATAAATAATAGATAACTAAGATTTTATATTGTGATCTAGCATTTGTTTAGCTAGTCACTTCGGTAGCTGAGGAAATTGAAGAGTCAGTATTTCATGAGAAGCCCATGTATTTAGCTGTTGACTTTAGATGCAGTTCCCAGAGTGGCCTCAGCTAGATCTGTGCTTGCATTACAGTGACAGATAAGTCTCCTTTAAAAAGAAGAATGACCATCATTCAACTAACTGTTAGAGGAAATAAGAGAAGGATAAGTGAATGCCTATTTTACATCATCCCTTGTATTAGTGATGTCTTTAGAAATTATCTAACATTTTTCATATGTATGCCTTTTCCCTATTTTACTTTTTTTCCATGTATCAGGTATATAACATTCAATGCTAATGTGTAGGTGATTTGCACGTTGTGAAGCCAGATGGTAATATCTGATACGATGATAGACTTTGAAATAAGTATGCATCAACTTCATTTTGCAAGCGTTGAGATTAACAGAACATCATTGGGGGAACTAATTCAATCTGGATTAGAACTCTGGATTTTCATGTTCCCAGTTTCATGACCAGGTCATGAATTAATGCTTTTCCCAAAAGAGCCTTTACTTTACAACAGGAAACCCTTTCATTGCTTATTCTTGATGATTCCTGGGCTGTAAAACAAATAGATATCTGCGAACCTACATGGAGTTGCATTGCAGTAGACTGAAAAATCTAGCATTCTGTCTGGTAAAGTAACATCAATACAAAAAGAATAAGTTGTGCATTTATTTTTTTGCTAAATTACTGAACAGAAATCAGAATGGATTTAATTTTTTGCTTAAATGCATTTGGGATCAAATCAGAAATTAGCTTAATGACTTCTACTTGTAACTTTTCCTTCTGAATTTTTACTCTGGTATATGTTTTACTTTAATTTTGTCACTGTAATTATTTATTAAATTTCTTTAACATAAGCCTTTATAATTTTATTTATTAATATTAGCAAATTTATGAATAGTAGCATCATAATTTATCATGTAAAACTCCATAAGAATATTAAAAGTGGAACTTTATACAGAAGTTATCAAAAACCAGTAGTTTTTTCAATCTTGTATTTCTGGTAGAAATTGATGAATATAATAGTTACTGTGCTTTGAAATCCAGTAGAATATAAATGGAAATAGGCCTGCTTAAATAATATCTTTATTTTTTTATAGTAAAAAAATTCTCTGTGTGAATAGATAGATGATACAGCCTTCAAATGGCAGTTTATTTAAATTTCTTTAATATTATTATCATGCATCATCCTAACAGCAAGGTTAGACTGTCACAAATCTGAGGTGCCTTTTTCCTTACTTTTTCCCAAGTATACTTCCTTTTCTTTCCTGCTCAGTGAATCCTAACTGTCTACCCAAAGTTTTAAGGTCTTTCCTATATACACAGGCTGCTTATGATGATTCTGAAATTGAGTCTTGATATAGGCTTTGGAACTATAGAAAAGCACTCAGATATTTCTAAGAGAGAGTTCATTCTAAGTGCCCATCCAACAGTTTCCTGCTAGATGGCATATATACATATATTCAAACATTAGCAGGATCTTGAGTTTCTCTAGCTAATATACTTTAATCGCACCCTACAAATATTGGGGGAGGAAAAGACTGAAACCTGGTAATATGGATGGTTCTATGGAAGAGCTCCTCTGGCCCAAAGGTTCTCTGACTATAGAGATGCAGATGAACAAAGATTGTCTTGATGTGCTGTAAGAACGACCTTGGACATGGTACAGCTCTTTCGGAGCAGAGGGGTATAAATACTGTGGTTCCACTTGACATTGGTTGAGCTTGGTAGGTTTTTTGATCAGAGTGCTAAGTTGAGATGCTTTCCTTTTAACCCCTTAAAACATTTTCATTCGGACTTTGGCTTCCTCAGGGGTACCAAACCAATTCTTCCCTTTCTGTGTGTGTAGGAAGACATAGAATGTTACTTTCCTTCATTAAAAGTTGAACTTTAATGAACACCCATTAGAAGTATAGTTAGAAAGTACTTTTTTTTTAATTTGGTAACATTCCATTTGCAGTGTAATGTGATTAGCCTAATTATACATAAACTTTTCCTTTAAAAGAAACCTAAATCTAATACTGCAAATCAGGTGGTCTAGTTCCTCGGAAATAAAGATCAATAAAGGTGAAAATCTCTTCTGCTCAAAATAAATCTCTTGATTTCATATCCACTTTGTTCTTCTATCAGGCCATAAATTTACCAAGTAAAGGAGAACCAACATCCTTTGTTAATTTTTTGGGGGAGAACTGCTGCCTCCTGGTTCACGAACTTCAAAACATAAATACAAATTTAATTGCATCATTTTGGACTAAAATTATTTTTTGTGCCATATCGTTTTGCAAGCTGTAAAAATTACAAGAAAGTATATAATACATTGAAAAAGAAAAACCAAAAAACAAGTGAAGAGGTAGTTGAATATGCTGAGGGCTAGATTGCTGCATGTAAATTTATGGAAAAACACACTGGAAGGTTCACAGGCACTTTATCTCTGAAGATCCGTTTTAGTTTATTGTAAAATAAATGTATGCAAATCAAACTGGCATTTTGAGTTTACATTCAGATCACCATATTTTGGGGATACCTGCATTTTCAATACTGATTAAGAGCAATTCTCTCAGCATGAGCCTATGCATTCAAGTTTTATTATAGTGCAAGGAGAAAAGGTTAGCTTGAAGTGGAGATGAAATTTACTAGATTATGTTCAGAGTAAAATCTTTCAGCCCTAATCTTGATGACCACTCCTTTAAATGTTAACACTTAAAAAGGGGTAGTAATAATATTTCCATATGGGTTCAGTAATACTACAAGGAAACAAAATAGTTGATAAGTACAACTTTTAAAAACTTGTGTTATTTTAAAAAAAAATCCAAACCAGAAAATACATGCTTTGCTTATTATAGACAGGAGAAATTTATGTATTGACAGAAGAGATTATATGGGTGATTATATACTGTAGAAAATCTGTTTTAAAGGACTTAAAATACAGGTAATGTACTTTTTCATATTTGTTAATTACTTAACTGTATTTCCTAGAACTTGTATTATTGTATCTTGTTTGTTTGTTTATTTTGTTTTATTTTGTTTGGTTTGTTTTTGTTTTTTGTTTTTTTCAGTAAATGAGGGCGGTATTAAACAGGCATCCAATTTGTGTCCAGATCCTGGAGAACCAGAAAACGGAAAACGGATAGGCTCAGATTTTAGGTAAAATATAAACCCTACCATTGTATTATTGAATGTTCAAAATGTATATGTTAAAAATATATTGCTGTGATTGAGCTACTCTTCTAAAATTAACTCAGAAGTGAAAGGAAATTCTGTGTAAAATTATATAGTGCAATACAGCCTGTACTTAGTATGCAAAGAAGATAAAATACCTACTTGGAAGAGAGCATATATCACTGATAATCTGCAAAAAAAAGGATTGAAGGTAAGTAAAAATAATTTTCACATGTAAACACTGTATTAGATTACAAATATTGAGCATGTAAGTGGTATTGAACGTTTTTGTGAAGGACAAAGCAAAGCTGAATGCAAGACAAAAAGAACAGTAAAACCTCTGAAGACATTTTGGATATTACTGAAATATTAATTGGAATTTAATAGAGATTATTCTATTTTCTACAGTATGTTTTTTGGAAACCTGAATTTTGACACATGCAGATATATTTCCGTAGTAGGCTTCAGAGTTTAACACTCTTAATGCATAGTACTTTTTTATTGTTTTTTGATACCTACCAGATTGGTTGTGTATAGTACTACTGTGTTAAAAAAAAAATCAGACCTAATAAGTTGAACATTTCTAGCAAATTCTTACATTGCATTCCTTGCTGTCTTTTTTGAATGTTTTTATGAAGACTTCAAAGAATCAAAGTATTATACCTGGACAGTGGTCTATTCTACCTTTTTTAATTGACCTACACTCAAATGTTAGCCCACTTCTCTCCTCCATTCTCAGTTATTTTTCAAGTTCCTTATCTTGTAAGAAAGAAAAAAAGTTTGCAGTAATCTTTCAAAACATTCTTTTTCTCAGTGAATATCTATGACTTGTATGGTCAGATATGGTGCATAAGGATATGGTGTAGTAGTGGCTCTGATAGAGTTAATGGTTGGACTTGAAGATCACAGGTTGTGCTGTTCCAGTTCTGCCCTGGCTTTCTTGAAAGAAGTTTCCTGTAAGGTAAAACCTGAATCTCCTAAACTGCCCCTCATGTACTGTCTGCCACAGTAAGAAAAAATTGCTTTCATTGTGTTCGTAACAGTTTTTGAAGTAGCTAGATAGTATCTGAGATTCCTCTTTGTCAGACTAATTAAGTGTATCTATGTCAACTTTGGACTGTAGGTCATGTGCTCTAAGCCTCTGACTAACCACCAAACACTCTTAAGAGTTTTTATCAGTATCTCTCTTGAAGTTGGAGACCAAACACTGCACTTAATATTGCAGATGCAGGTTCACCAGCTGAGTAATAACTTCACTTGTCCTGCTGTCACCACTTCTAATATAATTGAGTGTATAATGTGTTTTATTTACAGTAAAAACACATTACTGATAGTGCAGAACTTTGTACCTCTCTCCACTTACTGAGTTCCATGATGTTTGTGTTGGCCCAGTGCTCAAGTGTTAAGTGTCTGGATATAAGTGCTACTTTTCAGTGTGTCAGCTATTTTCCTAGTTTGCTATGATCCATAAATTTGCTGGGATTTCATTCTGTGTCACCATTAAGGTTGAGGATGAAAATACTAAACAGCATAAGACCTGATTTCCTGGTGCTCAGCTTGAAAGAGTTTATAGGTAGATAGTGACAGGAAAACATTAAAAAATGGTAATCTTGACTAGGCTTTAAGTTCCTGGGAGACCCAGTTCCTTAACATTTTATTGGCAAGCTCATGATAATCAATATACTGGCCTTTATGGATGCCATTCTTACACTACAAGTCCAGAAGTATTATACAGATTTCTTGCAATCTTACTGTGTTTATGAGTCCATTATGCTTACAGTCATATACTATCAAACATCAATTTAATACCAAAGCTGATTTGTACAACTAGGTAATGTATTATTTATACTTTTAGAGGTGATAAAAATGATTATCAGACTTGTAAACTCTTCATAATAATGTCAACCCTCTGGAATTTTTGCCAGTTACAGTACTGACATCATGAGTTAATTTCTGTTAAAGTAAATAGTGTACTTCCTGCTCAGTGTTTCCTCTTTAAATCAGTCCATGGTTACTTAAAGTATATATATATTTCCATGTTATTTTTTTGTCAGGTGCTGTTTTTTTTTGAGTAATCAAAAGGGTTCATATTTTCTCAACATGACTTTCTACAGGACATAGATTCTTGTTAAAATCTAATCTTGAAAAAGTTATTCTTGTTTGCACAACTGCTACCGTTGGAACCTTTCTAACTATATGGTCTCTGGAGTAGCTGAGGATAGTTTTTAACATGAATGATAAATCAACTTTCTGTTTCATAATTTAGAAATTTCATCCAACATAAACCAGTATAACCAAAGCAAGCCCTAAGAGGTCTTAAGGCACTGCTTTGTTGGGCTAGTACATAGCCATCAGACTTACTACTAAGAGCAATTGATGGACTATATGTTCGTTTTATTTGTCAGGAACGTCATACCTAAAATAATGGAAAAAGTGACTAATCTCCATTTGTAAAAAAAATAGTTCTTTTTCTGTTATTGTTTGATTTTAGCTTGGGAGCAACAGTACAGTTCTCCTGTGATGAAGACTATGTGCTACAAGGTTCAAAAAGTATCACCTGTCAGAGGATAGCTGAAGTTTTTGCTGCATGGAGTGATCATAGACCTGTGTGTAAAGGTAATGAGAAATAATTACCCTTAACAGTGATTTGTTCATTTTTCACGATAAACCTATTCTCTAAATACCTGAATTTTTAATCCTGGTATTCCCACTTCCTTAGTAAAGAAGTTCCCACCTATACTGTTCTGTTTAATAAGTACTTGTGTCTCTATCTCAGTATGCTTAGTTTACTTGGGAACTTACAATATGAAAGTCTCTTCATAATGATCTGATGAAAATCTGTCACGTGCTAAAAACTGATACTCACCAAGATGGATTTCTAAATTGCGGTGATTCAGTATGCATCTTCATTATGTATTTACTAAGCAGATATGAAATACTTGATTTTAGAATTGATAAGGACTGGAGAAGTAAGTCTGTATGTGGTTTTGACCCTGACCAAATGGATGAAGGGCAAAAAAGCACAGAAAAATGTAAGAGAACGCTTTATCTTATAATTCAAGTCTCTGGGTTCTTATATAAACGTCCAGAGAAAACTGTGAGATGTTTCTGTACAGTAGAAGAGGGAAAAAAAATAGGAGGGTACTATCCAGATGGTATATAGTAGAAATCCACAAAAGCTGGAAAATTACATGGGTGATTTTTTTTTTTGATTTTTTTTTTTTTCCTAATAAAATGCCAGGACAGTCTAAATGGGACTTGCTGTGCATAAGAATGAAGTGCTAGGTTGTAGTCTGGAATAATCAGCTACTGAAATTGGAGATGGATAAAAACATCTCCTAATATTTTAATGTAACCAGTTTGTGATGTAATCATGTTTGCAACCATTTGTCTAATGATAAAGTAAACATTAATTCTGAACTAGAAAGAAAAAGAAAGCAATAAATTCATTGAAAGCTGGCAGTTCTGATAAACTTCTATCTAAATGTGGAACTGCAGAATGTGTGTTAACTAAAAATCCCAAACCACCATTATCCATGGGTAGAACACATGTTTTGCAACCAAAAGTACAGTATTTCAATTCTTTACCCTCACCAACTTCACAGAACTAGCTAATACCACCTTAAAAATCAGTGGCCCAATATTAAGAAAGTTATTAGGAGTTGATACAATGCCATCTGGTGAAGAGTGAGACAGATGGTATAAATATTACAGTTTGCCACATATGAAATACTTTAGAGCATCATTAGTTGCATTAAAATTACTGATTTAAATACCTTTGCTGTGCTACAAATTTGGTTCCTTTGATTAACAAGATGTTTCAATTAGTCTCTAGATAAGCTAAAGCTGGAGCGTAAACATTTCTTCTAGAGTAACAATTGTGCCTTCTCTAAGTTTCATGCACAGAACATGCAATAATCATTTTGAAAGAATTTTGCCAAAGTAGCATAAACATCACATAGTAACACAAAGAAGGTATTTACGAAAATATATGTGCATCTGTTTGTTGAACTTGCATGTTTGTGTACAAACTGGTTGGGCAAACAAACCAATCATGCATCAATGTTATTTTATGCATGAAATTAATATTTTCTTGTGAACTGATGCAGCTTTGCAGATGAGGTCACATATATTAGAAATTTCACCTGTTATTCTTGAAAATGTCACTTAATGTGCTGCTCTTTCTCATGTGGTGCTTCCTATTTGAACAGTATAACTTGTAATTGTTTTAATTTATTTCTATAATTTATATTATTCACACACCCAAAATCCCACAGTAATGATATATTTTTTTTCAAAACCAGCATATGAATACAGTAATTAGTTACATTTATGTACTGCAATTGGGCAGAGTTCTAGACAGGACATTTATAATTCTGTTAGATACATATGATTTGACATCATAAATTGTCGGGAGTTGTTCTCATAGGGCATATGAGTGGCTGAGTATAACTGCCTGCCAAAAACTAAAGATTAACCCTCTTTAGGAGTTATCATGTAATGCCAGCTGGAACTGGAATAAGATCTTATTCATGAAAGTGAATCTGGAATAAGTCTGAAGAATTTTTACAGGAGAAATAAAAGAGGACTTTGAGAAATAAATCTGATGTATCACTCCCAAAACATAAGCAGATGTAGATTATTGACATCTTTTGGACCTTTAGATGTTTCTGGGAAAATGCTGCTCTGGAGATTTGGCTGATTTCTGAACCTTCTGACTTCTAGAAGAGACTATGAGAAAATTGTAAAATTGTATTAGATCTCCTGACTATTGCAGCTGGATTATCTTCTAGTTTACCGACATTCTTTTTAATTGTTTAGAATTGTTTGCTGAAGAAATATGGCAAAAAAAAATCAAGGCATTTGCCCTGTTGTGATTTATGGACAAGGTATATTGAAAACAAGTTAGAATTTGGAGCTATGAGGAAAGCACAGATTTATGTTGTAGGCAAACAAATTAAGCAGTACCTGACAATTAACTGGTTACTTTCTGCACTTTATTGAAATTTTAAAGTGAATTCATTCTCTCGGACACTTTCTATTTCACCTGGACTTTTTAAAGATCAATGCATCATGAAAGCATAAGATTCTTCTAGGGATTTTAAAATTTATTCCCATTTACCTGGCCTCATGCAAATCTTGTAGTGTAACATTGTTACATGACAGCAGAACAGACAATGCCTTCCCAATCCTCCTGAGAAAGAAAAAAATGTTCAAAAAATGACATGAGAATCCTTACCCAGGCATTTATTACCCATTGAGCTACAGCTGAAGTTGGTTATTTGAAAAATTAACATTTCTGCAGTTGTTAGTTACTTCTTATCCTAATAAATGCTTAATACATGGGTCTGTGATAACGTGACTACTTATATCAACTTCTCTGTGATTTGAATCAAGAGAGAAAGTTCAAACACTTAAGGATTGAGACCCTACTTATCTGCCAAGGGATTCTGTATTTCCCTACAGGGCAATGCCATTACTACAAAGCCAACTTGCTTAAGCAGAGACAATTATCTACTTTATTAAAAGTATTTGCCAGTTGATAAATCTCTTCCTCTCATTTACATTTCAGGAAATGAAACAGATAGATCTATTCACAGTTGGTCGATTAGCCTTTTTATTTTCATGCCTGCCGCTCCTGTTTTCTCCTTGTCTGTTTCTCAGACCCTGTGGAAACATTTATGAATGCTGTCTTTTACAAGTCTGCTGGCAAGTCAGCAAGAAGTTCTGCAACAAGTACAATATTTTGGGAAAGCTCATCTAATCTGTAGAAAGAAAAAGTATTTTTGAAATTTATATCTGAGAAAACTAAAGGAGAGACATGATTTATGTTTTAAATCATGATCATCTAATAGGTGGGCTACAAAGTAATTTGGATTATTAGTAGAAAAAAAGAACAAATGATACTATATATTTGAATTGGTTTCTGAAAAATTTAGGACACTTTTTTTTTTCTTCACATTGCTATTTCATTCAGTTCGTTTCTCTGTCTAAATTTTACAAATTTTTAAAGCAACAATTAACTAATGGACTCAGTATCTTTTATTTGTTAGGTTGTAAACATCAGTTTTATTAACAAGGATATGCAAGCAGAATATATATTACAAGTTTTAGATCTTGCTTTTATAAACAGCTTTACTTAACTATAATACATTTTGAAAAATCCACCTTTGCCTCATTTCAAATTTGGGTATGTATCTGGACCTCTTAAATGTGTATATATATGTATACAGCCATGTATAAGGATAATACATCATAGATAAATAGGGCTGAAAGTGGTCCTGACAGGTCAGCACTACTTCCTTACTCCAGCTATATTTATTCCCAGATGTTTATGTGACATCATTTATTTCTAAGAAGAATGCTCATAGATGCTACTTGAGGACTCCAGTTACTCATTAGCCTTGCAAGTAGAATTTTTCTCATTCAAATGTGAGCTCTTGTTGCTATACTTAAACAATTTCAATAGGTGCTTCCATGTAAATAGCAGGTTATTTAATTAGCCTTTTCAATAGATTATTGTATACTTTAAGAGTACCTGTTATTATTTAAGCTAACTAACAGCAGTTCAGTCAGACCTTCCTCATGGGTCATATTTATAGACCTTCAGCATTTTCCCAATGGGTCCATGTGCTTTTTTCAAAGATCACATTTCTAAAAATGTGCTTAGTACTCTAGAAGAGCCTTGCCCAGTGCTCAGTGGAGAAGAGGAATTATTTTTTTGCATTTTCACATTTTTTTTCTACCTGTTACTATATGCACATCTTCCAGTTTGATTGTTTTTTCATACCAGTAGCATATTTTTACTCAGGTTATGTTTCTGAGATGCTGTAGCCTCTAAAGGCTTGCTGCCAAATTACTTGCTCTGTATATACTGTATTGATTATTCCTGCTTTTCTGCTTTGTCCTATACTTGTCTTGGCTGAATTGCATCCTATTTTAATGAAATTTCTTCAGTTTCTCATTTTTTATTCTAATTATGTGTGCTAATATATTCACAGTCCTCCCCAGGTCTTTTGTAAAATGCAGATTTAATAAGCATGTACTTCATTCTGCCATCCAGGTTGTTAATGAGAATACTGAATGAACCTGACCCAGGACAAACCTCTGCGAAACCCCACTTAGTTATTTGTTCCTTTTGACACTGAGACACTGGGCTGTAATTTCCTGTGCCCTCCTTCTTGTCTGTTTTGAAGACTGGAGTGACATTGGCTTCCTCCAGTCCTCAGTCACCTCTCCTGTTCTCCATGACCTTTCAGAAATGATGGAGAGTGGCTTAGCAACAATGTCAGCTAGCTCCCTCGGCACTTGTGGGTGCACATCAGGGCCCATGTATTTGTGGGTGTCCAGTTTGACTAAATGATTGCTCCTCTAGCAAGGGAGAGTCTTCCCTCCTTCAGACCCTGTTACCTCAAGGGACTGGGATTCCTGAGGGCCATCTTAGCAGTAAAGACTGAGGCAAAGGCAGCATTCAGTAAATCTGCCTTCTCTATATCTTCCATCACTGGGGCACCCTAGTCTTCCTACTGATGTACTCGAAGAAGCCCTTCCTGATGTCTTTGTCATCCCTTACCAGGTTTAATTCTAAGAGGGCCTTAGCCTTCCTCATTTCATCCCTGCATACTCCGGCAGTGTTCCTAAATTCCTCCCAAGTAGCCAGTTCCTTTTTCCCTGTACTGTAAACTTTTCTTTTTCCAGATGAGTTTTTCCAGAAGCTCTTTGCTCAACCATGCAGGTCTCCTGCCTCCTCTACTTAACTTTTTACTCTTAGGAACGCACTGATCTTGATCTTGGGAGGAAGTGGTGCCTGAATATTAACCAGCTTTCTTGGCCTCACCAAGTTGGCCAGACTGCTGCCAAAGATTCACTTGCCTTTTCCAGACAGGTGTATTCTATCCCTCCCTTAGAGCTCGTAGTCATCAAATTCACAGTCTCATAGTCATAAAACCCAGAACCGTCGTGACAATAGCAGGTACATAGCTGGGTATTGTTACCATTATTTGTCTACCACCATTATTTGCCTATTTCTGGCTAACTGATAAAATGAAGGAAAAGAGAACTTAGGCACCAGTGTTTTTCACTTGAACCGCAAGGTCTTTATAATCTTCCTTGATTCTGCCCAAGTTCTGTCTCACAGCATCATTCACACCCACATAAAAGGTTAACAGTGGGTAGTAGTTGGTGCTCTTGACAAATAGTGGCATCCTCTTGGCAATGTTTCACATCTTAGCTCACCAGAGTCGTCAAACCTTTCATGACTCCCTGTCAAGTCAGAAAATGGATGCCTCATTGCCCTTTAACAGGCACTCATCCACTGCCTGTACCTGTCATTTATTTTATGGTATTTGCTATGTGTTGGTAGTAAAGTTTCTCCATGTAGATCTTTCTCGTAGGTGTCTGTAGCTGTTAATGCTTCATATATGCTTTTGGTAGTGACGTTAGCAGGTGGAGGATGAAGCAGAGTCCTGTCTTCTTGGGTCACCAGGGTCCAAGGTGCCTCTTTCTCTGTAGTGGCTACTCCAGGAGTATGGTTTTGAAACCAGCTGTCTATCTCTGTCTCAGCTCCTTTGATGCTGTGTAGATTTACAACTCTTTCTTGCACCTCAGCCACCTGCCATAACAGATCATCTACCTGTGTACACCGTTTGCAGGTACTTAGATCAGGAGAAGGGGCTGGGCACTCACTGCAACCTAATGCCTGCACCAAAGGTTAGACCAGGTCCTGGATACATCAGACAAGGCTTTCTCCCTAAGAATGCTGGTTTTAGCTCTTAGGAGAGTGCCTACGATTTTGGCAGAGACCCAGATCACTCCCCTGAGCTACAGAGCCATAAGCAGGATGTGGGGCCCTTGCTGTGCCATCCCCATGTGAACAGCCGCTGGCAGGGCTGGTCTCAGTGCTCCCTCAGGGATGCTGCTGTCACAGCCTCTGACCCCTGCGTGCTCCTGGTGGGTCTCTCTACTCTTCTTTGGGTTTCCCTGGCTCCGGGACCATCCCATCCACGTTCACCTAGTGCTCAGCCACAGTCGTAGGTATAGTTCACAATACATAATCAGTATGCAGGACCTGCAGTCCTACATCCTATTTAGAAATAAAAATTAAATAAGCTGTACTGCAATAGAGAAGCGCAGAAGAGCTGTATTTTTCCTAAATAAAGAGTGAAGAATAAAGTGTGTGCTCAAATCTTAAATGGTAAAATCATGTACTTCCTGGTTATTTAGGATTTTAATTTTGTTTAGAATCATGTTGATAAGTTGCAACTGCAGTGCATACTATGTTGTGAAAGTCTTACTAATGCAGAGCTAACATAACTGAAACATAATTAGAAAACTAAACATACTACTGTTTATTTTGGCAGAGAAATTGAACTCTAAAATTAGTTCACCAGAAGTGTCTATCTTCAAGCTTTTGAGCATGGATGTGAAAATTGCCCTTGAATTTTCCTGCTGTTATGTACTGCACACTTTTGAAGTTAAAGAGATCTATTACATTACACTGCAGAAGACTTTAAAGGAAGGGTTACATTCAAGTAGTTTGGACGTCTTAACTAAAGGCTGCAATATGAAAAATACTCTCTTTTTTAATTGGAGTGATAAGTAATTGTGAATAGATGCAATAGCTGAGTATAGGGAAAATTTGGAAGGACTCCTCAAAACATCTGTATTTTGAATTTACTTTAATGTAGTGGTCACCAAAAACTAATTACTGTTAATTTATGGTTTGTACATTTTGAGCAATTAACTTAAGACTGGAGAAAAACATCTTTAAAAAATCTGTCCCTGCTGCTTCCTGCACATTGACATAAAAGCTGTATCTCAGTTTAATGCTAAACATAGATTTAAGTAACACCTATGTATTTCAGAAAGCAAAAATCTTTACGAACACCAGGGACTTTTTAATTTCAAAAATGCTACTTGTTTTTAGATTGATACATCAGATTTTTGTCTCCTGTGGATATGTAAAGCTCCATTCACTGCCATGGTTCTCTGTTTCTTATAAATAAATTAAACAGAGAGAAAGAGGTTAAATTTCATCTATTCAAAATCTATTATAAAGGTCAGAAAAGAAATCATACGCTATAAGGAATATTTCTCCCTTCCCACCTTTGGTCATTTGAGTTTTGCAGTACTCACCAGTTAAAACTAGAGAGTTGCTATCCTACAGGGTTTTTTTGTGCAAGCTGCATAATAGCATCTCTGTATCCATCACCTTTGCATAGGTACATTATTTGCCATACTTAGCATGTTTTTTCTTTCTTCCTACTAATCTCAAATATAAAATTTATGTGAATCTCTGAAGTTAATAGCAAAACTCACAATAATTTCTGAAGAGCAAATTGGATTATTGGAAAGGCAAACTTTTCACCAGTTTCCTGATTTCTGTCTCCCACCAAGAGCTGATACAAGAGTCACATAGTTTCATACTAAAAACATGGATAAAAAGCTTTCTCGGCATTACTCTCACTCATGACCTCAATGGCTTCAGCTACTGATCATAAATCAGGAGCCTTCCTCTCGTCTCCCTCCTTCGTTCTTGTTTTCAGGCTTCTGGTGTGGTTTTGAAGGCACTTTTCACTAGAATATTCTCCTCTGAGGGGTAAAAGCAGTGCAGATTGGGTGGAAATAGTGACATTCTTTCTAGAGGTTGCTGAATCTTCCTGTGTTCAGTATTGATCAAATAAACATGCTTTATGAAATTGCAACACAGCTGTGTGGTAATTCACATATCTTAGAGTAGGGTTTTTTTAATCAATTAAGCAAGATGGTCTGTCAAAATACAGAGGAAGCAATAATTCCTTAGCTTCTTCAATTGATTGGCAGTGTTGTAATAATCCCTGGAGAAGTAGAATAAGCTCATGGTTAGCTGAAGTGTCTTGTCAGTTCTGCAGCTTCATACAGGAGAAGTTAACTGATAGTGCATTCAGCAAAGACCTGAATATTAAGGAACCAACACTAAAACCTTTATTGTCTTCACTAGCCTGTGAATTCAGTGCTTTAAAAATGTCATTCAGAAGCAGAAAGGACATGTTTTATGTCCTTTGTGTTTCTTGTGATGCGAGATGCAACCTGCAGTAAATAAAGATACCTGGGTTTATCTAAGATATGCTACTATAAGTAGCCATACAGACTTTGATATGTAAATAAATACCCTTTCTAGTCTTTAAAAATAGAAAATAGTATTTTGTGTAAGTTGTTTAAAAGTTTCCTTTAAAGCACAGTGATAAAAGTGATATGTCTTCTACTATACAAATTCTTGTCTTTCAAAATATTAGTGAAGGTAATGACATAAGTTACTTCTTGAATTGTTTTAAAAATATAAATGGCAGTTTCTCCTACTGTAGTTACTTTCTTTGCTCCAAATGTGATGATTATAAGCTTGGATAAGGGAAAATCTATTTTGCTTTGTCAGAATAACTAAACATGAATATTCTGTTACCTTGTATGATGTGGTTCTGGTTTTGGTCAAAGGTATGTTAATCCTTCACATCTTGATTAATATAATTTAAAACTTGGTTTATGAATCCGCTGTGTGTATTTTGTATATAAATTAAAAGCTAAACTTTCTTTTTGCAGTCAAGACTTGTGGATCCAATCTTCAGGGACCTGGAGGCACTTTCACATCACCCAATTTTCCATTCCAGTATGACAGCAATGCTCAGTGTGTGTGGGTCATCACAGCTATCAATACTAATAAGGTAAATTTAAAATTCTGGGTTTACTTTAGAAAAAAAACCCACCAAAAACAACCAACACAAAAGCACATGTAGATCACAATTTTCACCAATATGATTTATCTCTGCAGACCAGCTGCTGTACTTGATGCGTTGCAACATTTCTAAGAAATGGCTGATATTAGATGGGTATGGACAGATGTTAAAAACTATTGTTCCCCAAGATTGTTTTACTTTTTGTATGCCAAGTAGATGCTGGCACGTTTTTATGTGATTCTCTAAACAAATTCCCAGCTAGCCAGTGTTATGAAGCAATGTCATAGGTCCACTGATTCTGTGTTATAATCAGTGGAGTTGTTTAGTGTATAAGACTGTTTATATCATGTTTGGCCTTGGACTCTGTGAGAAACCACTGAAGTTCATGAATTCACTTGCACATCATGAAGGACTGTTGTAATGTGTAGTCTATTTTATTGTTTGAACCATTATATTAGAATCCCATATAATTTATTCCTATAATTTAGACCAAAAGTACTAGGAGTTCTGATAATGCCAAATAAGTAAAAGTAGAGCAATAAAAGTTGAGTTATGATACGAGTTGTCTTTAAATTCAAGAGCTAGGCACCTGGTAGCAATAGCTATATTCTATTTTCAGGTGTGTCATTTTATCAGAACTGAGCATAATGGACCTGTTTAGATGTAATAAAACAAAAAATTAGCTGTACAGCTCATGAATGCTTTATAAAGGTTTATCAACATCTGTGTTTGCTTGTAAAAGGGTATATTCTACCTCCTAATTTCTGTCTTATATTGCCATCTGCACCTCACACCATTAATTGATCAGAGAGGCCTAGAAAGCCTATCCCTTTACACCTGAATTTAGCAGAGGATTCAGTGAAAACCTGATTACATTTCAGAAGCAGTTTAGCTACTTTGGTGAATTTCTCCCTCTAATATGACAAAATTCTGTGTGGAAGTAATCCTTATGTTCCCCTTTGGAAGAAGAAAAAGAATATTTAATCAAGTGATACCCATAATGAAGACAACAGATGTGTGTCATGGGGGAGGAAGGGTTGATTGGTTGTTTTATCCTTGTTCCAAAGACTGGTAATCCAATTTATAGATCATCAAAAATGTGTCAAGAGTCCCTGAAAGATGATACAGTCTCTGTCCCACAGATGGGCAAGAAGTTCAAAAGTAATAGTTAAGATACATTTCTCTGGCCCAAAGAATCTTCATATTTTTATTTCTTTAATCAAAAACTGTTAGTGAGCAAAATGAAATCTGTGCACATCTAAAATTTCTGAGAGAAAGTTCTGTCTATGGTAGTAGATAGAATGTAGTATCATAGTGTTTGAGGAAATTGAACACAGCTCTTATTTTGAACAAGTGCTCTAAATGGCTTGAAAACCACGACTGAGAAGTTGTATAGAATGAATTTAAGACCTTTTGGGTATATCTTGCATAAAATGGTTTCCTTCCTTAAATGCAGCAAGGTCATGTCTACAAAACAAAAAAGAGAGATAAGATTTCATAAATTATGCCAATGGTAGAAGTGAAACTTTAAGCTCACAAACTGGTATGTATCTGTTGGTAAATTACAGGTGACTACAGGTTTAAAATAGTAATAACAAGAAGAGTGTTAAGTATTAATTTCAGACGGAGGTATTAGTGTCTCCCTGCTGCTTTTGTCCGTCCTCTCTGCCAGTTCACAACATGGTGATGCACTGTTATCTTCAAAACATCAGAACTTTTTTTTGACCAAAAGAATTTTTCACTGGAGTATTCAAAAATGTTATTCCTCAGTATTATTTTCATTACAAAATTCCATTTTCTGCTTTTAAGGAACTTTAGATTTAAAGCTGAGTGAAAAAAAAATCAGATGTAAACAAATGCTTTGTCTCTGATTGTGAGTGTGGTTCACAGAGTTACAGAATGGTTGAGTTTGGAATGGACCTTTGAAGATCATCTAAATGAAATCCCCTTCAGACAGGGCCACTTAAAGACAGTTGCCCAAAACGTCTTTGAATATCTCAAAAGATGGTGACATCTCTGGGCAACTATTTCTAGAGCTGTTATCCTTACAGCGTAGAACTGTTTCCTGATGTTCAGACAGAAACTCCTTTGTTTTGCTTTAGGCACTGGTCCTATCACTGGACACCAATGGAAATAATTTTGTTCCATCTTCTTGACACCCTGCCCTCAGATGTATATACACATTAAAATCCCACTGAGCATTCTCTTCTCTAGGATAAGGAAGCCCAGCTCTCTCAACCTTTCTTTAATCTGAGAGATGATCTGTATATGCTACAAAATAGCGTATTAGCATAGTATAAAAACTCTTCTAGACCCTGACTGATAAAATTATATAAGCATACACCAAGTTCTGATTCATGCTAACATTGCCTTATTGTTCTGAACAAAATAGTACTTGCCTCACTGGACTGCTAAAAAGTATCACTTCAGATGTTTGCCTCAAATTCAAAAGTGCTATTGATGTATAATGAAGCTGTTAAGAATTCTTTATAATGACTACAAGAAATAATGTAGCAATGTTCATTATAACATGGCAATATTCACAATATTTTATATGGCAGCTGTGAGACCCTTGAGGACTTACTGATCTTGTATTTCAGACCTTCTTCTGTTGCATGATTGGCAGCATAATAGCTCAGAAATTGTGAATTTTCTAAGGGAGAAAGCACTAGATGGAAGGCACTGAAAGGAACTTTTAACTCTAGTGTAAATGAATATTTCTCCCGTGTCTCCGTGCGTTGTATTCTAGGGTTAAATCTGACTAATTTTCTTCCCTAACTGGTTTCAGAAATAAGTTCGATATCAGTACAATGCAGATGAAAGAAATACTGTCCAAGGCAATCATCCACCTCCTTAGCTTCGTACTGCATTACAGTTGGTCTCTTGCCTCATTCGGTTAATCAAACATGCTTATATCCCTGAGCCTTGCTGGCAGTGGAGCATGACTAAACACCTCAAACATGGCCGGAGAAGACTGTGAGTTTACTACTGAAGAGAAATTTCATAAAAAATGCGGTAGCCCACTAGAGGTGCAGTAGATTTTAAAGTTCTTTGCTTTGGCCTAAACTGTGATTCTCATGTTATTAACCACTTGGGTCCATAGGAAACATCCTTTTGAATAACTGCAAAGAAATGAGTATAAGCATTTCTCAGTTTGAATTCCACTTCATTACACCTCTCACATCTAGTAAAGGAAATTCTATTTGAGTATCTCATGGAATATTGTACAAACTCATCAGTTAGGTTTTAGGCCATGCTATGAATTGCTGGTAATTTATTCTGACATTAGGTAATGGGATCTTGTAATTTCATATTTAACTTTTGAATATACTAAAGGATCTTTGTACTTTCATGGCTTACTTCCCTTCCCCTCCCCAGAAGCAGTGCATTTTTTCTACTGCTTTTCTCTTAAAATTGGAACTTTTTTGTTATTTTTATATCAGATCAGATGCTTGGGCAATATTTCTTGCCAATAAACAATAGGAAATACTGTTTAGAACTGTTTATGGTATCACATTTTGTTCTTTCTCCGATAGGAGCTGTATACACAGAAAACAGGTTGCAGGCTGAATTTTATAGTTAGTTACATCTTGCTCCAGATCAGTCTTTTTCTCAAGTCCTATTATGACCTATTTTTCGTAGGATTGGTAACATATTGCTGTTTTATCCATACTCTATCAGCATTTCTTAAAGACAGATAGCAATTTGCAACTTCTGTGTTGGAAAAGTGAAGTCCAGTGCAAAAGATTATTTTATTTAGAGACTTGTGTAGAAAAACTGTAGATAGAGGAAGCTAATCATTTCTGATTAACTTAATCAGAATTAGGGCTTAACTAAACCAGAGATTTTTATATATATGATTTTTTATTTTTTCTTCATAGTGGAAGACTGATTTAGTTAATACCAACTAGAGAGAAAATGGAGAAAAGCTTTAACAGAAACTACGATAATTTTATCTGTTTTTTTTTTTTTTTTTAAAAAAAAAGGAAGTGTTTATAAGTTTCCTACAATGTCTAATCTTATTAGACTAAACATAGGGTGGACTGATTTAACATTTTTCTAAAGCTGGCAACCATCACAGTCTGATGTTCTAAAACATCAAACGTCATTTCTTGAACTTAAGCAATTATCATCAAGAAATTATTTTTGTATTGTTTTAAACATTGCAAGATTTTCTGCACAGTGTACTCTGAATGACAAAACAACTTTTTGTGTGTTTTACTGCTTCCATAACTCAAATATCCACTGCTGCTTGTAGTGACACACAATCTGCCTGATTAGTTAGGGCTTTTTTGCATACTTAGTATTCAAAGAACTAAACCAGACCCATTAGGTGGTAATTGCTAGACAGTTGTTATCAGAGCGTAAGCATGGTAAAACCTTTTTAGGCAAGAGAAAGCCAGATAATGCCGAGATGCTCATTGTCAATTCTATACAAATCCTGTGGGTTTTTTAGTAGTAATGGCAAAAATGCTGGGCTGCATTAAAACTTAGTTTACGTAATTTGCTTAAATAGCATGTGGGATAAGAGAACAGCATTTATAACTCTTGATTTTGCCCTTCAAAAGAATGGGCAACAAAATGGTTAGTTTATATTTAACAACAGGATAAGATATCAGTGAAATCTGAATTAGGGCTAAAGTTAACCAGAGTTCAAGTCTTATGAATCATACTTGCTGATTTTTTTTCTAATTCACAGTGACAGAAAAACTGTGGAAAATGTCAGTATTGGAATGACATCCCTTCTGACAGATCTTAGCCATATTCATACCACATATCATTCACCACCATGCATTGATTATAAGCAAAATAATTCCTTTAAAAAAAAATCAAGCTGCTTTCCAAAATTTCAATGAGAAATTAAGTATATAAGCTCATTGTCAAATTTAGATGGATCCTAAAAAAATAGGTCCTGGTTCTGTTAATTTCACATGGCAGGAATTTTAGAAAAAATTTTACATGATTACACATTAATATTTGTTTATCACCATCACATTCGAGATTTAACATTCAGTGCATTTCAAGCATAAAATTATTTCTACCTGCATACATATATTATGAATATTTCATATTCATAAATATACCCTCTAAAATACAGGTTTGAAATGTATTCCAGTGCTCACATTTTTATCCTTTTATCTGTTCCATTTTGAAAGAATTTTGAAATTAAGCATGATTTATGCCTGAGAGTTGGGAGATAGTTGGACTTTGATTTTGGGCTTGTGTTTTTTAAAATTATTATTTTTGTGACAGTTTTTTTTGTGGAGATCAAATACTTGTTAGGAAATCTATAATCTGAATTCTGTCACAGTGGTAGAGCCTACTGAAAATTCTTAGATTCCATTCTTCCCTTCCTCCTTCCTTATTTCATGATGTTGCTATTTTCCTCCCGGAAAAACTTCCATCTTCTAATTTCTGAGGTTTTGTGCTTTTTAAGCCAAGTCAAAAATAAGCAAAACAAATTCAGCAAAAAGCTGAGTTTATATTCAGTTTACAATAGATGTTTTATTTTGTTAACCATGTCAAAACTTAGTGGAACATTTCCTAAGCCTGCTGTCAAGGCTAAACCCAGTTACCATCCGTATTTATTCATGTTAACACTATAAATCTCAAGCAGGCTGGGTTCTTTATCATGAACTCAAACAATCATTCTATGAAGTCTGTTTTGGTCAGGCCTACATTGTAGCTCTTTACAAGCAGATCTCTCAAACTTGGCTTTTTCTAAGCCTATGGTGAAGATGTACTGTGGGTGTTACACTCTAGAAAACAAGAGTATCCTTAAGCTCACTCTTAACTATATATTTTAATCATAATCCTGTTTTTCATCCATGTAGGTTAAAAAAGCTGGTACTGTATATATCAATAGCAGATAATGTATTTTTCTGGTATATGAAACTAGAAGATGTAAAAATACTACACTTCTGTTCAGAAAACATTTATTTTCTTCCTAGTGTTAGCTACAGTATTCTTCTGTATTGTTCATGAACATTGTGACATGGTTAAAAAAAATCTGAGTGATGTATATACTATAGTTTAAAAAAAAAATCTTAGAAATATATGTGGAGGGAGGGGAGATTGTCTCAACAGAGTAAGAGTTTGGAAAGGAATCCAGCTATTTCTAAGATGGGAAGTTAGCAGGTACAGCAGTGAGGGAATAGAATGAATTACTGAATGAGAGAATTTTAAGTTAGGAGATATGTGCGTGTGCTTTAGCTTAACCATTGGAGAAGAATAGTATAATACAAGAGGTGACAAAAAAAAAGCAATGTAATTGCAGAGGGATAAGTTACTTGTCCTCCCATCTTGCAGTTTTACTATAACTGCACTTTCATTATGAAAGGACAAGTCTATTTTCTGAATATTTTACTGCCATTTCTATGACTACAGAAACAATGGTTTACACTCAGAAAACACACTATACTCATAGGGACGTGCGTGAGATTGTGCCTATTGCAATAAATGCAACTGAAGTAATTACTTCTGTTATGAATATGCACATCTAAGCTGGAACTTTAAAAAAGATATATGCATATCACCAGGAAAATTTGAGAGGAAGTTTCCAGTGCTTGCTCTGTGAGCAATTGATATGTTTCAGTATTTTTTGTTCAGTGAATCTCTACAGAGATTTGTCAATTTTCTCCACAGTTGAATTCACTTGATTGCTCTTGTGAGTGATCTTTATAGTAAATTGTTCTGCTCAATATATACCTTTTTCTGATATTTGACTGGGAAATGGAGCTACTGGTAGTTTGTTTGTTTGATTGATTATTTTATACGAAATGACTCCTTTAAAGGTACAGGTACAGGGTCCTCCTTTCTACCCTTTTTGAACATAGGTGTAACATGTCCCTTCTTCCAATCACTAAGGACTTTGCCTGACTGCCATCACTTCTCAAATATTATTGAGAGTGGCTTGGCAACTGCACCTGCCAGTTCACTCAGAACTCGGATGCATCTCATCAGGTCCCATAGACTTATGTATGTTCAGGTTCCTCAGGAGGTCACAAACCTGATTTTCAAATAGAATGGGAGTGACTTCACTGCCTTATTCCTGCCCTGTGGTGTTTTGACTTGGGAGGTGTTGGAAGAGAGGCTGCCAGTAAAGAGCGAGGAAAAAAAGTCATTGAGAACCTCAGCCTTCTCTTCATCTGTTCGCACTAGCTCCCTGTTCTTGTTCTTCAGGGGGGATATGTTTTCTTTCACCTTCCTTTTTTCGTTGATGTACAACGAAGCCCTTCTTGTTATTTTTTGGGTCCCTTGCCAAGTTAAGTTCAAACCGTACCTTGGTCCTCCTGATGTCAGCATCTCTGACAGGCAGCATCTCTGTATTCTTCCCAGGCTGCCCATCCCTGTTTCTAAAGTCTGTGCAGCTTTTTATAGCTTGACCAGCATGTCATGACTCAGCCATGCCGGTCTCTTCCCTTTCCTGCTTGATTTCTTACGCTTAGTGATCGAGAGCTCTTGTGTTCTATGAAAAGTGGCCTTCAAATACACTTTCTGCAGCTCATCACCATCCTCTTGAGCCCGGACTTTCATCCAGTTTTCAGTCCACCTCACTGTCTGTTCACCCAGCCCATACAGCTTGTCTATAAATATCTTATGGGAGACAATGTCAAAGGCCTGCATGATGTCCAGGTAGACAATAGCCACTGCTTTCCTCTCATCTGCTAGGCTAGTCTTTCATCATAGAAGTTTATCAGAGTTGGTCAAGCCTGACTTCTCCTTGGTAAAGCCATGCTGACTACTACTGATGATTTTCTTCTTAATGTTACTGGAAGTGGTTTCCAGGATTAACTTCTCTATGGTAGTACTAATGTTAAATAAAATTATACCTCAGTATAAATAATTTAAATAAAATTATATCTCAGTCTTATAATAAATGATGGATTCGATATATTTTCCTGCTGAAACTATTCTTCTATAATTGAATATATAATAACACAATTATTTTGATGAGGGAACCTGTGATTCTATGGAAAATTATGGAGGTTAAGCCTATCAATCAGACAGTAGCATTTCATTAGCTTGTACCACCAGGTATAAATGCACATCATTTACTTACTAGGAAATAGTCAAACATCTGCAGCCCAAAAGCAATTAACCACCCTGAGGGCATATGAGGACACAGAGAAATAAACAGGATGTATTTTCTTCTCCTCACCTAGTTTCACTTGTACCAGTGAAGAAGACAGCCAGAAAATACCTTTTGATTGATGAGCAAAGGGTAGGCATGACATTATTAGAAGTCAGTAGGTGTTGGGTTTTTTTCTAGAGTTAATGGTGAAAACTGATGAAAGTAGATATCCTGGGAATTTCCAAGTCCAACATTAACCTCTCACTGTCTTCTAAGTAAAAATGCCATTTCTACATGGTTAAAATTAAGTAATAACGAGACATTTATTTTAGTGTCTACATCAAAAATGTTATCTGCTTTTCCAGTAATTCATTCATTAATTAAAATGGTTGAAATTAACTAGTAATTTTTAGAGGTATAATGAGACAAGCAGTTGCAAAAGTAAAGATAGTTGATGTGATAAAATATGGCAAAATCCAATCTGAAATAATTACCTGAAGGTTAAAAAAAGCCCCAAACCCACAACACAATATTTTGTTCCACAAGATAAAAGTTATGTAATGATTTGTATTGTTCAGAACAAGATAAACACACTGATTAAAGTGAAATACGGTGTGTTTTGTGTTTGTTTAACGATTCATTTGTCCCTCTTTTATTTCCCTTTGTGAATGCTATATTGATATTTGAATTAAAATATGTAATTATTATTTAATTTTGGTTCTTTGTAGAAGGCATTATTTGCAACTTCTTTATTTGTAGAATGCTTTCTGTTGGGGCTACATAAGTTGGTAAAATGTTGAGACTATTCCTCTGATTATTCAATCTCAGAAACTTTTCATGAATACAAGCCAACAAAATACACATCATACTTCTATGCAACCAGAAGAAAAAATAAAAATATAATCTCTTCATGCTGTTCTTTTAATGTGCTATCCTTCCATTTTAAGACTTTCAAACAGTATTTGTTCTTAGGATAAGGAAGGAATATACATTTGTTTTCAATTATTGTGGCCTCGAAGTAAATAATTCTAAATGACCTTTATAAATTACTGATTGTAGGATTAGCCTCTATGGAAAGTTGTGACATTTAGCATTAGTATTGGAGTGAAAATAAAAGAAATTTAAATAAAAACAACGATGAAAAGAAAAACACAGAAAAAAATCCTTTTAAAGAACTGCATAAAAGAATTTATCTGATATGTTTACAAGTGACTTTGCAAAGCAGAATTCATCTGCTCTCTGTAGGATTGCAATGAGTGGCAACCACTGACATATAATAGTCTGGGGTAACTCCATCTGGTCTTCTGCTACCTTTCCGAGAGGGTGCAGTTCTTCTGAAGATCCTGTGTCTGCCAGTTTTGTGTGAATCTTTTGGCTGCTTTACAGCATTCTCAGATGGTACTACTTAATTTTATATGTCCACAGTATAGACATCCATTTATAAATGCCTGGTCTCATTTTATAGTCAAAGAAGGAAATAGGTGCTTCTAAGCTGTATTTGATCTAGTGTGTTATTTACCTTTTAATGAAATAGATTACACTCTAGGCATGGGTTTTTTCACTGGTTTTGAAGAAGCCAGAAGAAATGTGTCGACCCAAATGGATCTCCCATGCAAACAGGCAGGTGTCCAGGTCTCTGGCTGCAGGGAGCGCCTGAGCCTGGCACTCAAAACAGAGAGTGGCAAAGACAATGCCTGTGCGTGGTGTGACTAGATGAATGATCTGCTCAGTGTGGTGGCTGAGCTGAAAGAGGAAGTGGAAAGGATAAGGAGTATAAGGGAGTGTGAGAGGGAGGTAGATTGGTGGAGCCATGCCCTACCTTCCTTTAAACAGGTCCAGCAATCAGAAAAAGCTCAGGACACTAAGGGCTCCCCTCTTCATCTTGCTGAACATGATCATTTAGAAGATAAGGAGCAGTGAGGAGCCTGCCTTTCAGAACCCACTTTTGATAGTATCATCCTCTTATCCAGAATCTTGTTGTTCAGGCAAATTATAGGTGAAATAGTTTTGTTCTCAGTGTTGTTCACTGACAGTATACCTAATCACTTGAAAATATTTTGTCGTCCCTCTGCATTTGTTTTTCCAGTTTTAAATTAGATTATGGGGTGGGGTACAAATAGTATAAATACACAAATATATTTTGAACATCATCACTGTTTATATAGATCAATAAAAACAATGGATCAAATCTCATTTATATTAATGATGCTTATATCTTGTTCTGAGAAACTAGAAAAAAATGCTCTATTTGAATTTACAGATCAAGAAAAAATACCTTTCTCTAGGCTTCTGGTTACTTATGCATCTACTACCTACATCAATAGTAAAATTTAGTAATGCTAATATGGTTTAAAAATCTGTACAATATAGTAATAAATCTGCAACAATTTTCCCGGAGTGTTTATCTCACAAAAAGTAATAGACTAAAATGTAGAATTACCTTGAGGTTTTATTTCAGTGTTAAACTGATTCAAGGATGCCACCTACCTTTGTTATGCCATTTAGAGCTTTTACAGTAAAACAAAAAAAGACAAAACGTTAGATGACTGTTAAAAGCAGAGTTTTTTGCAGGCTTATTACAAAGTTATAAGTTACTTACTCATCTTACCTAATTCTCTATTTTATTTTGAAAGGTTCCATCACATTCAACTTCAAATGCTGGTATCATCAAATGCCTTTTCAATATTCTAAAGGGAATAATCAATATAATGAGCACTGACTAATCCAACATACTTTGTGTCTGATCAAACTAAATCTGACATTGCAAAACAAGGACTCTGAAAATATATCTTAACAGTAAGAGTACTTATTTTCTTGCCATTCAGGCATATTTGCAAAGATTGCAACTACATTTTGTATTGTACATGGTATACTTTGCATGTCAAAGATAAACAGCCAAGGATGAATCTCCAAAAACTATACATAGTTTTTTTTCATAGTTAAAATACATAAAAGCTTATATGCTACATTAGCAAATTAGTTTACTGCCTCTTACATGTTGAATATTGACAGCTTTGCCATTGCTCTGGGTTACTTCTACTCCATATTCAAGTGTCAATCAACAAGCATATTTGCTAAATAAATAGCAAGTTTATTTTGCCAAATCCAAAGCTTGTACTGTAAATCAACTCAGGTTTGGTACGTTAAACCTAAGTTGAAATAGGTTGTTAATTAGTAGGTTACATACAGTTGCTTGCTTACCCTGTAATGATCTGCAGATATAAACTATTTCATTTGTATTATAATGTGTATGTGTCTTGGTAACTGTTTCTAACCCTCTTCCAGCACAGGTATGCATGCTGCACAACATGATTAAACAGCTCAAGCAACAATATTTGACTTTTTCCTATGCATAAAATATGATCCTATTTAGTGGTTTCTGTTTCTGGTTTTTAGTTTGTTGGTTTTTTTTTACTACTGTCAGTTTTGTGCAAAGTTGCAGCATTTTGTTAGTTTCAGTTGATCCATAAACTTTCAAGAGGAAATCACAGTAATGACAACAGCAAGAATATCACATTAACATTCCAAATTTGCTACCAGTGCTGTTTAACATCTTTGTGACATGGACAGTAGGATTGAGTGCACCCTCAGCAAGTTTATCAGTGACACAAATCTGTGGGGTGCAGTCAACATGCTGGCGGGAAGGGATGCCATCCAGAGGAACCTTGACAGGCTTGAGAGGTGGGGTGATGTGAACCTTGTGAAGTTCAAAAAAGGCCATATGATTTGTGCACGTGCGCATACACACACACATTTTTATATGTAATATGCCAAACTGTCTGTTCCTCAGTGTACTTGATCCCATTTACACCTGCAAAGAAAAATGTTTCTCCTCCATCTGGAACAAATTACAATCCTCGGAATATGCATCAGTTTCTCCAACTTGCCTATACTGGTTTTTGTTCATATAAACATGTCTTTCTTCAAACAGCTACCAGAAGCCCAGTGTAAAAAAGTCATGAGCTTTAAAGGATGTGATATTAATCCATTAGGATGTCAACCACAGCTTTAAACACACTCTCCATTCTCAATTACAACAATAATTAAAAAGCTTTTTTTACAGACAATATTAAAAATCCTACGCATAAGTATCCTGTCTTTTTTTTTTCTATATGAAAATCTGAGGAACTTTTATTGTTTTCTTACATGTAACAGCTGCGTAAGTAAATGAAATGATGGTGATTTGAGGAAGTCAGCAGGGTGATGATACCTTGAAGTTATTATAATTCATATCTCATGAACCAATACATTTATTGTAAAGTATGCTGCAGTTTATGATTAATTTGAAAATCTCTTTTATTTACAGTGCTGAAAAGCTCATTTCAAGACTTATGTCTCAGGTACATTCCTTATTTCTAAAATACTTTATTTCCTAGGTTATTCAGATAAATTTTGAAGAATTTGATCTGGAGATTGGCTATGACACACTGACAATTGGTGATGGAGGAGAAGTGGGTGATCCTAAAACTGTGCTTCAAGTGTAAGTCTTCTGCATTTAAAATTCATATGCATTACATAATATCATTAATGTGTTTTTTGATGACAGTAATTCTGTGATTAGAATCAGGTATATCTCAACAAAAATAATCTTACTGAGTTTCTAAAATTACTGAAGGTGGCAATTTAAATAGATTGTTATAAATACATTGTTATAAGTTTTCTGTTCTGAAGTTGGAAGGAGGTAGGCTAGAGATCAGAGAAGAAAGATAAACTGTAGTCAGACATTTTACAAGACATCAGCTGTACATTAATGCATAGACATTTAATTTTTAGGAGCTATCGTGCCCCCTTTATAAGTGTGTTCTCAAATTAAAAAAGAACATAATTGAAAATAGATAAATGCACAACTTCTACATAAACTTTTACAACCTCCTAGCAAGCTTAGTATGACAAATGATGTACTATGGGATCTTGACCTTTTAGTGCTTATTGACTATTGTAGTTACCTGAAAAAATTTGTTAGTATAGTGCAGAAAATTACTACAGAGAAAATCTGAGTAAGATATTACCTAAACCACATGGATCATAAATCGAAACAGCACTGAGTATTGAATAAGATTTTTATCATCCATTAACATTCTTCTAGAATGTGTGAGCCTGGATATATGGAGACAGATACATGTTTAACAACCATTGATTAACTTCAGAGTCCATATTTCTCAAATAGTTAGCTTGTGATGATGACTGTCTTATAATAGTAAGTCTCAAGAAGACAGATTCAGAATCTTACTGCTTAATTTGTAAAATTTTGAAGACAGCAATATAATCCAGTGGTTCTATTTATTCTCCAGTTATTTGAAAATATCCACAATAGTAATTAGGTATTACTTGTAGTTTGCCAATTTATGTATCTCCAATTTAATTCTGAGTAAATAATTTTTTTTTTTGTAAGAAAAATGAATGTCCTGTAATGTATATTGGTTTTGTTTTGTTTTTTTTTAATCTGAAAAGAAAAAAAAAAATCTTTATTGCTTAGATTCCATATTTTACCCATAAGGGATTGCCTGGAAAAGATCTGGTAAAAATTTTTGGAAAAGGCCAAATAATATTTAGTTATTCTTTTAAAATAAACTTCTTCAGCAGATGGAAAGGAGGGTGTGCAACCTTCTAAATATCCTCTAACCTAGTTTTCACTGTACTCTGTCAGGGGGAATGTGTGTCACCAGTATGTGGGTGCAGTAGCTTTGGAGTCGTGGAGGACCTTTTGTCACCTTCTGTGACAAAATAACCTGCTTGGTTGATGTGGGGCTGGGTTCTACTCTCAATATGAATGAAGTGTGCTACAACAGCAAAGAAACAGGATGCTGAGTTCCAGCAACAAGGGCATCATCAGCAGAGATAAGGAAGTCATTATCCCAATCTACTCAGTGCTATTCAGGCCACACTTGAAATACTGTGCTCAGTTTTGGTTCCCACTATACAAAAAATAGAGAGGGCCCAGAGAAGGGCCATAAAGATGATCAAAGGACTAGGAAGCTGCCATATGAGGAAAGGCTGGGTTTGTTCAGCCTTGAGACAAGGCGGTTTAAGGAGACCTTATCTTCATGTCCCAGTATTTATACAGTGGCTACAAAGAAGCTGGAGAGAAGCTCCTTTTTACAAGGTGTCATGTGGAAAAGATGAGGGGTAATGGGTACAAGATACTTCTGGGGAGATTCCAGTTGGACAGAAGAGGAACATTTTTCACAAGAACAATCAGCCATTGGAACAACCTCCTCAGGGAAGCGGTGGATTCCCCAACACTGGACACTTTTAAGATTCAGATGGACAGGGTGCTTCACCACCTTGTCTAAGCTGTGTTTTTGCCAAGAAAGATTGGACCAAATGATCCTTGAGATCCTTTCCAACCTATTCTGTGGTTATATGATTCTATGATAATCACATATTTCCATTTCTACTGTTGACACTGTCCACTGCTGAGCTCTTGGAAGGAAAAGTGGAAGAAATTACTTCCAGGAGAGGAATCTAGGTAATGAATACAGAGTAGAGAAAGTCACATAAACCTCAGGAGGAAAGAAAGGATAATTCATAAGTGCAGATTTTCATTATTATCTTAAATAAATTCCTTCTCCTAATGCTGCTTTTTCTAGATCTTACTGCCGTGTGGCCCCAAAGTCTTCCCAAATATTCTATAGGGATCTATAAGCACTTAACAAAAGTGCACCAAGTGATTTCTCTGTTCTGTTGATTGATTATTATTTTCAAAAATGCATTTTCAAATGGTTTTCTTTCCCCATGTACTATTTAATTAAAAAATATTGTTTCTGAAAACTATGCATTTTAAAAAATGTACTTATAATTGACTTCAGAAAACAAATCATAAAAATTTTAATGGCTTGTTATCATAGGAATTATTCTCTCTGATATTGGTATTCCCAATGGCCTCAATATTCCCCAAATGTACTGTCAGTCACCAGCAACAATGACAAAACTCTGTTAGATATTACATCTGTGTTGTTTCTGAGAGCATCCTGTTAATCCATTAGTTTGGCTAAGACATTTTCCCTTAGTGTGGGAATGAGCAGTTAGTACATTATTTTGGCCAGACATTTAATGTTCAGTTCTGGCAAGAATCTTTGTAGTAGCTCCATCTGTGAACACAGATGTGGGAAACAGACATGAATTTGTCCCACAGCAGAGTATTTCCTACAGAAACAAGCTAAAAATGACCAGAGGGGAGAAATAAAATTCACTGCAAAATATATTTAAAATTACTATCTTAAGTTTCAGCTAGCTTTAACGAATGGTTAGAACTGAAAATAAACAAAGCACAGTTTGGCTTTTCACTCTTATACAGTCTTGTGCTTGTGAACTATTTACAAGAATGGAAAATATTTGGGGTTTTTCCATCATTCTGTTTTATCTGCTAAATTCTTACAAAATTTGAGACAAAGTTTGGGGAATAAAAAATGCAATATAACACAAAACTGCAGTTTTCACATTTCCTTTTTGTTATCACACTATTTCATTCAGTAACCAGAATAAACATTTAAGATTGTATTGACTTCTAAATTTTGCAAACGTGAAAAAAAAAAATAAATATACACCTCACCTCCAGGTTTAGCTCTTTCTAATTACTCAGTATCCTTTAACATTAGGTTTTAAAGCTGTGACACATTTGTTAATGAAGGAATAATTGTCAGCTGAGTCTGTTGTCTTGTTCTTCTGTTGTTGTGGTAGAGGTGATGAGGGCAGGTAGGTGAGTGCAGGGAACATGTTGACCTTCATAATAGTATGACTATTTAAGAATAACAGCTGCTTCTGCGATGTATATGTTCTAATGTAGGTATGCTAGAGAATTGCTTTTCTTGGAAGAATACAGGTAGTGCCTCAGTATGGGCTTCTAGTGTCATTTGATATGCCTTCATATATATAAGTCATGCATACAGGACTGCAAGGTAAGGTTCAAGACTAATGGAGATGTGTGTCTTTCTGAACCAGCTACTGAAAGTGAGATTAAATATTTCAGTACAACACAAGCAGCAGTTGCTTGTGTTTATGGACTGCTATTAGATCTGCAGTTGCTGGAACCTTGAGAGCTGTATTGGATATCTAGCCAGTAGGTATCTAATTTGCTGTGAGCTGAATGCCATTAATTTTCAAACAAAAAAACAACATATAACAAAATACTTAATAGTTATTTATGTTTCTTACAAAAGTAAAGAAAAATAAATATAGTTATTTATCACTTAATAACTTTACAGATATTTTTTCTATCTGTAGGTTAACTGGGAGCTTTGTACCAGACTTAATTGTGAGCATGAGCAATCAGATGTGGTTGCACCTTCAAACAGATGAAAGTGTGGGCTCAATCGGTTTCAGAGTTAACTACAAAGGTAACAATATGTTATTGGAAGTGAATTTAATCATGTACCAAAACTTATATTCTGATTTATTTATTTTTTTTCATATTAGGGGATGCATTATATTTTTAGTTCTGTCACTTTTAAAAACAAGTAAATGTAAGCTACTTTGAAAAAAATACAAAACTTTAATTTATTCTCTTTAAAGGTCTTAGGTCACGTGAAACTGCATGCTTATTTGGTGTGTTTTGACAGTGGTTGATTTTTTGGTGTATAGTTTTGCAATTATTTTCTGTTACTCCATGGTGAAAAGTAAACTGAAATAATTCTGTGATTACTTAAAGCTAAATGCATGAAGTAATATTTCCTACTTTCTTTTGAAAACTAGTCATGCCTACCACAATGGGAAAAAAAAACCCAAGCACTGCAAGTGAAGAATTTGAATTACTGATGAATTTTGGGCCAGGACAAGGAAAAAGTTGCCTAACAATGTTATTCTTTATGGTCTTAAAATGTGAGAGATCTATAAAGCATAACATTAACAGGTGTTACTATTTGATGCTTCTGGGAGAACGTACAGTTTTCAAATAGCATGAACAGCAGAAGCAAACAAATATTTAAGAATAACATAAATATATATGGTGCATAAATGTATATGTGTGTAATTACAGAACTTGTTCTCTTATTTTTATGCTAGATTTAAAATAGCTACATGTATTTCTTGAAACACATTTTTAAATTGCATGTCTGCTTAGCACCAGAGCTAGATAATAGAAAGTATGATTATTCATCGAAAATGTTCATCAAAAGGAGAGACAGGAAAGGCAAAAGTTAAACCAACAACTGCATGTATAGAAATGGAGATCATAGTGTTGAGGCTCTGCAGATGGTGTGAACAAGCATATAGGGAGTAAACCATCACAATGTTAATTGCTGTTTTTTTTCTATCCGTTGCTTTCCTTTGGCTGTTCATGCATATTTAGCTCTATAGTGATAAGTCAGGGGTGAGCTTGTGTGCTCTTGATATTCAGATCTAACAGACTAAGATAGATCTTACAACTTTGTTGTATGGCAGCTATTAAGACCCAGGATTTTCACATTCTTGATGTTGAAAGAGGCAAGAGAAATAATTAGTATAAACAAGTTTAAGAATTTCTTACTATAGCAAAACTTGAACCATAGCTGAGGGGGAAGGCGAGCTTCTTAGATCTGAACTTGAAATAATTTGCACAGCTCAAGTAGTTGTTTCCTTTATTTATAGGATTCTTTTCTAGTAAAATTAATTTTACTTGCAACAATTCTAGTTTGCAGAAGGCTGAGGATTATTGTCTAATGTTTTACAATGTAGCATTATGTGTTGTTTTATTCATGAGTTAAATTTATTCTTAGAAGCTACAGTTCTGCAAGAATAAAATTAATTGAATATGAATAGGTAGAAGGGGACAGAAAGGGTAAACATTCACAACCTCATCTCCATATAATCAACTTTGTGATTGCACACTTAGGTATTGAGTCTATTTCTCTCTTGCCCTACACTGGTACTATACACTAGCTCACCGACTAGCAATTTAAATACATCTAGCATTCAATTGATAGACCCTATCTATTGGTTTGGGTTCACACACACACACCCCGTAGAGTATGGGAGAAATTTTTTGTATGAGTTGTCTTTTCTTTGGTCCCTGAGAGGATGTATTCATTAGACACACCAGAAACCAGACAATGTTCCATTATATAAAATGGGAAGAGAGGTAGAGTGAGGGCAAGGCAGAGTTGCTGTTTTATCTTGTTTTTTCTTTGTGTTTAAATCCTTCTTTGTAATGATGGTAGGCTCCAAAAAGAGATGTCTAAATGGGTAGTATTTTGAATAAGCAGTGTTGCGCAATTAGATTTGCAACTTAGGAATTATAAGTTGCAAGAAAGTCCAGTAGAGTAATTGAGTTAGAACAGTGCATTCAGGGCTGTGACATATCAGTGACTTCTTTACTAGAAATCAAAAAATTGCAGACTTTTTCTCTCAAAAATGTTCAGTATTAACTTAAGAGAATTATAATTTCTGGGAGTCAAGGTCAGAGGACATTTTATTTTAATTGACTATATGAATTATTAAGACTATATGCCCAACTTGCATTTCTTTTTAATGGACTGGATCAAACTATTCCTGTAACTTGTCCACTCCCATCTCACAATTTCCATTGTCTGTCTAGACACTTAACTATGGCTGATACTGTTGTCTATTTTTATATGTTGTACATTCAGGTCTTGTAAGTTTCTGCTTACGTAAAAGGTGCAACTACAGTAGCATTTTAGATTAGACTGAGCAGTGTGATTTGTGAACTGAATCATCTTCTGATCATTTCCACTCCCCTTACTTTAGTTTTCACCATGGAGCAATCTTGAAAGGCAGAAATTACATTCCTTTGAGGTAATTCCTAAGATGTGCTTGAATATCAACGGGAATAGCATTCCTCATGTGCTCCAGATCTTCATGCACATTTACCAGGACTAATAAAGCTTGTCCAAAATAAAACATACTTAAATTCTTATAGATAGTACAGATACTGCATCTTCTATTGTTTCACTTTACATGCTTGCTTACGTTGGAGTTAATTTCTTGGTAATGTATTCAGTAACAGTACTTGCTGGGACTATGACATGAGGACCCGAAGGTTGTGGCATGTCATTACCTAGTGCCCTTTAACCATTGTCCTACAAAATTTTACACTTGCTGTAGGTATGAGGAAGAAGGTCACATCTTTTCTGACTGGGATAAGACTTGAATATGCTATATCAATCATTTGTAGTGATAGAAATAGACAAATTAATTTGTAAATACCTCTGTAGATTTTCAGCATAAGAACTTGTGTTATTACAGGAACTAACTCTCTTACAGGTAGGTATCTGTCATTTGAGAAAATATCATAAGTCTGAAATAACCAAAACCTTTGTCTTCTAGATTAAGATGTTGCATATGGAATTATTGTATGGTTTCAATAGCTAGATCCCATTATTTTGTTGTTAACTATAATAATACATTAGATGTACTCTTTTTTTTTTTAATTTCAGAAGAATATAAAGTTTAAGGAAGTTACTTTGACTGCAATGTAATGATAAGTTTTGAAAGAGGCTTGTCTAAGATGACAAGCTAGATAGGAGTGTAGGTAGAAAGTGAATTTGAATCAAAGTAGACTTGTTTATTCAATTTTCTGCATCAATGATCTAATTTTAGGATATGGGATTTACACTATGACACCCAGTCTTTCAAAATATTTATTTTTGCTTGAAGCATAACATTCATCTTGTTTCAACCAGTGTGAGTTCTGTTCCTGACTACTTGGGGTACTATTGCAGCCTGGAGTAGCCTGATAGAATTTATCTTCCACATTTCATCCTATATTCTTAGCAGTAAGCACTGAGTTGCAGATGCATCTATGACTTTTCATTCTTCTCATAGAAAATGGCATAATTAAAATCTACCATTTTACTGGTGACTTGATTTTGCAGGACCTTTCTTTATTTCTTCACAAGTGATTGTCCTCACTGCCACCCCGTGTAATCTAGTATTATGAGTAAGCTTTGTCACTTCCCTGTTGCCATGTCATTAGCATATCTACAAATAGATTGTCAAACACGTTAGATACTAAAGAAGTCCATCAGTGACTACTCTACCATCAATTAACTATATCTGATCTTTCATAGCTCCTTAGTTGGTGTTTCTGAGTACTTAAAAGGCTTTGCAGGTTATATTATAATGAAGGTTTTAAAAATTTCATACAGTAGGAAGTTAAAACATTACAAAATTGTATGCAGCTACTGGAATTTAGCCATTCAATAATTTATTACCAGCATTGCTTTTAACTTTGTAATCTTTGAAAGCAAATATACTGTTCTGGAGTCATATGAGAACTGATAATAAATTCTACTCATAGAACTGTTAAGCTGTTGCATCAGAATGCATTTGGGTGTGGTTTTTTTAGTTTTGTATTTTTTTTGTGAATAAGTGTATTTTTTGGTACTGAGAAACTTTCATGTTTCTTTTCACTTTACAATACTGGTGAAAATCAGTCTTCAGTCTAAAAACATGTTCCTTGAAAAAACAAATTGTGCATTTTATCTTTATTTCACCTTTCTGTTTCCCCAAAATACTTATTAACTGGTGCTTGCTTCTTTCTGATTATTGATTTTAATTCCAGTTTGTCTGCATATATTAGCATTGCTTAGTATTATGCTCTCCAAGCTCAATTACAAAAATGAGGTTATTTGTCTTCAAAAAGACTTAATTTAATATTCATATTACTACTTAATGGTTTTGTTAGTTAAAAGGAAGATCATTATTTCCATAATGCACAATTTATGATCCTATTTCTACAACTCGTCTCATGTCAGTGGAGAGTTGACCAGAGAAAATATTTGTAGGTAACTCCTGTGACTTTCAAATTTTGTTCAAGAAAAGTACATGTCATCCTTCCTGCTTCACAATATTTGATTAAAAGCATTTAGCAATCAAACCTTGTGCAACAGCATGTGCCAGTTCTGACTGGTATAGAGCTTTTTTCTTCACAGTAGCTATTATAGGGCTACATTTTGGTTTTGTGCTGTAAACAGCTGATAGCACAGGGAAGTGTTAGATATGGCTCAGCAGCTCTTACACAGAGTGAAGGCCTTTTCTACCTCTTACTCCACTCCATCAGTGAGTAGTTTGGGGCGCACAAGAAATTGGAAGGGAACACAGCTGGAACAGCTGACCCCAACTGACCAAGGTGATACTCTGTACCCTATACCATATGACATGCTCAGCATATAAAGCTGTGGGAAGAAGGAAGGAGGGGTTGTTTGGAGTGATGGAGCTAGACTCCTCAAGTAACCATTATGTGTGCAGGAGTCCAGCTTTCCTGGAAATGGTTGAACACCTACTTATGGGAGGTGGTGAATTAGTACCTTGTTTTAATTTGCTTGTATGTGTGGCTTTTGCTTTATGACCCATGAGACTGTCTTTATCTCCACGCACATTTACTCTTCTGATTCTCTCCCTTATCCCACTGCGGGGGAAGTGAGTGAGAAGCTTTGAGGTGCTCAGTTGCCATCTGGGGTTAAACCATGGCATATTCTCATCTATGAACAACAACAAAAAAAAACCCAACAACAAAAAAAAACCCAACAGCAAAAGTATTTTCTCTGCTCTGACATTAGTCTGATGAGCAATAGGAATACGTTATATGCAGAAAGGTCATCTTTTGCTGTCTCCTTAAATATTAGCTTCTGCATTAACTAGGACACTAGGCTAAATGGCTGTCTGACTCATCTGCCTCAGTATTTCAATAAGTATTTAACATCATTTGGGTTTGTTCTCTTACATATTAAGCATGCATGTTACAAGAGCCTATTTGCCTCTAGCTTTGGGGTAAAAAATACACCCAAACCGGGTTATTTGTGAGAGTTCAGTGAATTTTTTTTATGAACATTCACGAACTTTATGTGTAACTGAAAGCAAGAACCTGCAGACAGATATCAAAGCAGTTCATGGTTTTGGAAAGATCCTCCTGGGCAAATTTTAAACTCCCAACATGCTAGAATAGTGATTAGAATACCTTGAGCTGAAGACCTCTAAAATGTGCCATGAATATAGAGTTCTGTGTCCATATTTAATCCCTTATTTTTCTCTGATTTATTTACTTCAATATTTACAAGATAAATATTTTGTATTCTCCACCAACTAGCCATGGTCAGGTTGAAGCCTGGTCCTCTTCTAGTTCAAGCTTGGCCCTTTTCTCCATGTATTTTACAGTGAGAATTTGGTATGCCTGATTAGTGTTCTTCTACCACACTTGTGTTATTAACACCATTTTCAGCACAAATCTAAAACCATATGAGCCACTGTGAAGAAAACTAACCCTATTCCAGCCAAAACTACTATATCAGCACATTATATGGTGATGCTGACTTTCAAAGGTGATTCACAGATGCATTATGCATTAAATTCCTTTTACTTAAACTATTTATTTTATGGAATGTTGAGTCCATACTTTTGTTTTAATTGGTGTTACTGCCAACTTTTCAGTCTGATTGCATCTTGATTGTATTCAACTGGAGCTGAAGTGACAGTTTATTAAAAACTAGTTTCTATAGCACAGAGAACATTCTGTGAATCTCTGCTTGTTGTGCCTTTTTCTTGTTTTTATAGAAAATCCTTAATATAGAGAGATTTTATTCTTAACTTACAACACGTATTTAGGCTTATATATGGTTATAATTCACGTTGAAGATCTGAAATATCTATTGAACATCCTTTTTGATCATTACATCTAAATTAAAAATTTTTCTTTACCTTGCTGTCATACTACAGATATTATACATATGAAATAAAGCACTGAATACATGGGTTTTAGTAAACCTATTAGGGATGCACATGGAATGAAATAAAAAAAAAACCCAACCCAAAACAAATCACAACTTGTATCCTTCATTTAAAAACCATAGTCATGTTACTCTTAATTAACAGCTTATACTTTATTAGTCATTGTACTCCCAGACTACCAGAAAGTTGTGACTTTTCTTTTTTTTTAACTTTCATTTCTACATGGTGTATTTATATGCATAGAATAATTTCATGATATGAAATACCCAGAAAAGTGCCAGAATGGCAAATTGGAGGTCCCTATGATGCCACACAATTACTAAAGTACTTGTGAGGTGTGTAACATCATGAGTTTGAATTTCTTAAAACAGAGGGAAAAATCCATGTGGGGGAACAATGGATTTTGGCAACTCCACGGGAGTTATAAAGCAAACACCTTCATTACTGGGATATCCCTTGGTTATATACAGCAAGCTTCTCTGATCACACACACCTACAGTGATGATTGGATACATGTGACAGCCCACATGCTGTTCACATGGCTAAATCTGCTACATGACTGGCTGTCATCTAACTCACCCAGTACCCCCCACATCCCATTTTTCTCTACTTTTCTCTGCTTTATCTTCTTGCTTCATTGCATTTTCCTCACCATTCTTCCTTTGTGCTCTTTCCATGGTTCAAGGAAAGTTCCTGGTAACAGTGTCCGTTTTCTTCCAACCAAAATCCCACAAATGCAGTCTCTAATATCATGGTAGATGGTGCCTTTGTCTCTGTGTTGTCATATCAAAAGATAGACTATCATCTTCTTTTCTTGAATTCTATACCTAAGCTTTTATTTATATATATATATTATTTTTTTTTTCTGGGATTTAAGAAGGGATTTCAGCTTGATTAATTTGCAATTCTTGAACAGTCAAGGCAGTTACTGTATGCTTGTGTCATCTGTTCAGTTGATGCTGATTGAAAGGAATGTTTCTCCTGAGGCATATTACAGATTCTTTTTTTTTTTCTGTTGTGTGTGGTGGGGAGAGGGTAGCTCAGCTTATTTATTTATTTAACTACCTGCAGCATGTGCAAAACACTAAAAGATTCAATTTTGTCAGAGCACAAAATACTGCATCGACTGACTGCTTCAAGGTGGTGCTAAGGTGTCCATCTTCTGAGTCTTTATTTTCTCTAAGCAACAGCCCAAAATACCTGCCAATTTTGTTTTAATTAATTTTCTGTGGTTTAATATCAGGTCCTAATTGGTTGTATCTTCCCTTATTTGTAATCTGTTTACTAGGGGAACTTTACTCCTCTGCTTCTTCCCCTCTTTTTCTCCTTCCTCCTGCATCCAGGCTGCAATATGTTGCATATCAAAACTCTTTCAGATCTTGTAAAGTGAACTTCTGGTCAGCTGAAGTAACACAAGATCAGAGTAGGTAATCTAAAATTCCTTTTGGCTTCAGGAAAATTCATGAACTCTGAATACCTAAGAAAGTGGGTGGCAAAGAAGCCCTAGGAAGTTCCAAGTTGATATGACTGAGCGAATTTAATGATTTTCCAGAAAAGATACTGTGGAATTCAGTGCATTTGTTTCAGTCTTTGGTCCCATTCACTCTAAAAAGACACTGACTATTCATAATTAATAATTTTGTTTCTTTTTTTTCTTGCATCTCTTACTATTTAAATTCTACCCTTGTGGATTTAGAAACCAGCATTAAGAGATGGAGACAATGATAAAGTCAGAGTTTGACATTACCTGACAGAATAATTTTAAAAAGGGTTTTCATGTTAACTATGACACATCTTTTAAATAGGCTATTTGTGAGAAATAGAAAACAGATTAATGAATTACCAATTTTTCTAATAATAAAAATAAGCAAAAAAAATCATCATTATCCTCTGATGAAAAAAATTAAGTATACCCATATGAATAATATATCTTTATTTACTTGGGTATACTGAAGCAGCTGAAGCTTTCTCTGCTCATCCAAATTAATGGAAAAGTAAATAACACTTTCCCTATGCTTTCCATGAAAAATCCCTTCTTTTATTTTGTATCTAAGCTTCATAAAACATCTCAAGTTTTGGTAAGTTGTCAACATTTACATATGATACTGTTTTGAAAATAATTTACGAAGCAAATGTAATACAATTTTTTCTTGAGCAGGAAAAAAAGATGAGGATTTTGAACTAGAAATTTGCACATTTATTATGTTGTTTATGTCTTTTCCCTGTAAATTATTTTCTCTCTTCTGATTCTAACTTGCTTGCCACATGATTGGCTATAAAAGCTTTTTAATATCAGTCTAATTTCCCGTGGAGACAACGATATGTGATTTGGTTTTGATACATTGAGAACTACCAGGAAAATACTTGCTCTTTTTTGATTTGTAAGAACCAGAGTACCATGTTTTTCCTTTATCATGGAATAAGAAACTGGACTCCCTCAAGTTGGAAAGCCTTTGAATATTAAAAAAAAAATACATAGACATATTTTTCAGTTAAACAGAATGGAAGAATTAAATTTTCAATTAAATGTCTCCATTGACTTATTTGGCAGAATGAACAGTATGCTTTTTTGCCCAGCAAGTAGAGAGCCAGATCCTGCAACTGTACCTACATGAAGGTCCAACTGCATCATGAAGGTACAGCTGTATTAAGTTACTGATTCTGTCATGAATGCTTTATAAAGCTGATTAACAGTTAATGAAATCAGGCAACAGCTTATTTTTAAACTAAGCTGAGTCTCGAGAAACTGCTTTGAAGTGTTTATAACCGGGATTGAGGAGAGAATCATTTGAGTACTATGTCTTGGAAATTTTCAGTTGTTCCAAGAAACTTCAATAAAAAGAAAGATAATTAAGGTAATAGTTTTAATTTCTGCCACTCTATTTTTTTTTCTAAAGTGGAATTGGAAAGATACTAGATAGTAGGGTTTTGTTTTGGTTTTAATGGTTGTATAAGATCAGAGTAGAATATCAGTTTGTCTGCCTTTTAAGTGGCTTGGAAAAAGAGTTGTGAACATGTGCCTGAAAACTACCTCATCTTGACTATTGCTTTTAGTAATCACTTAAGAATTTTCACTTGAACTGTTTGGATTGTTACAGAGACAAATCTGAGAAGAAAATGGACTTTACTGGATAGGTACCATAACCAATAACTTTATTAAATTACAATTAAAGAGAAATTAAGACAACTTTCTTTAAGTATTAATGTAAATTACTGACCAAGTACAGAAGCTACCCTAGTGGAATTAATGAAATAACAATAAACAAATGAGTTCACAAGCCAAATACAATAAACCTTAGAAGATGAACTTCGGTAGGCACTTAATAAATGGAAATAATAGAAGATCTATTTATGACTATTTAAAACAACTAAATTCTTGGAAATAGTCAGGGATACAAAGGGAGCCTATTCCAATTTTAAAATAGGAATTTTGAAAATTTATACCTGTTGTAATTTTGCACATGTGATCCCTAAAATATTCTTAAATCCAAAAAGTGGGGTTTGAAATTTTTCACTCTTGAGGAGGCACTTCAGAGAGGTGATCTGAAGGAACTGTGGTGCTGAGTTCTGTGCCATCCAGACAGAGCCAAAGGAAGTGAAAAAGGTGTAACTCACACTTCAGTGGATTCTAGTGTTGTATTCAGCCTAGTTATGAGCAAAAGGGAGCATGATACAAAATGAACAGTGTATTTCTTCTTTGTCCAATTCACCTTTTAAGCCTAACATTCAGAATATCTAATTAACACAGAGGAACCTTATTAACTATACAGTTAATGTGGTACATAACCTTCATAACATCTACTCCTTTTCCCTGGAGTTATGCTCACCTTTCCAGTGTCTCTTTGTGTCTGAACATTAAGATTTGCTATTGCTTAGGTGTTACTAATAAATAGACAACATATATATTTATACATAATATATATGTCTTATTCTTGGACAGTAGGCAGTTATGTATTCTGCTAACATGGTCTGTTTATATCAATTTTTTTTCACTTTTTATATCATGTGAAAGGACACCCGAAATTTGACAGTCCGACTTCACGCTTCATAAAATAAAAGCATGAAAACAGTGTATTAAATAATAAATAACACTTGGCATAACAGTACAGTGTATTGTTTCCTATTCTAGCAGTGCATTTAAAAATACTAAAAACTGTACATGGGAGAATTTAAGACATGTGCATTGTTTTTTTGAAAACACAGAAACCAAGAAATAATTATCCAAAATCTGTAAGGCATCTTTTCTACAACTTTGTAGAAACCAAATCACTTCATCTAGTGTGACATATGTACAGTAATATATAGTGTGCCAAGTCAATTAAATCACTAATTGTCTGGTTTTGAGAAAAACAGATGGTGGGTCAAATTTTATTCCCTTTCAACAGTGTTAGGCCCCACACTTCTTGGCGAAATGCTCGTATTACCCAGTGTGGAGTTCAAAGAGATTGCCAATGTCATCTTCCCCCACTCTCCCAACCCCTTGATTTAGGATTATTTAAAATCTGTGGGGGTTTGTTTTTGTTTGGTTTTTTTTCTCTACAGGGATATAATTTTTTTTTTGTTATCCAAAATGTTGTTCTAGGTTAGAAATAATCATATGAAGAGGTACAGTAAAGACTGGCAATGTGCCAGTTTTGATCTCTTGAACGAGTTATTAAGGCTTATAAAATTAATCAGCTTTTACATGGCTTAATTATTCAGCTGACTGGTGCCTGGAATTTTTTTTTTCTTTCATGATTTTGACAGGTTTTTCCTGTTCTTTTAAGTGTCTTTTGCAAGTGCAAGAATCATAGAATCCTATAATGCTTTGGGTTGGAAGGGAGCTTTAAAGGTTTTCTAATCCAACTCCCCTGCAGTGAGCATGGACATCTTTCACTAGATAGCTTGTCCAGAGCCCTGTCCAACCTGACCTTGAATGTTTCTAAAGATGGGGCTTCTACCACCTCTGAGCAACTTGTTCCAGTTTTTCACCACCCTCACTATCAAAAATTTCTTCCTTCTATCTAATCTAAATCTGTTCTATTTTATATTACAACTTCTTGTCCTATCACAACCATCCCTGCTAAAATGTTTGTCCCTATCTTTCTTATAGGCCCCCTTTAAAAGTATTGAAAGGCTGCAATATGGTCTCCCCAGAGCCTTCTGTTCTCCAGGCTGAACAATCCCAACTCTCAGCCTTTCATCATGGGAGAAGTCTTCCATCCCTCTGATCGTTTTTGTGGTCTACAGGAGAGCCACTCCAACAGGTTCATGTCTTTTTTATGCTGGGGGCCTCAGAGCTGAACATGGTACTCCAGGTGAGGTCTCATGACAGTAAAGAGGCAGAGTCCTCTCCCCGGTCCTGTTGGCCACACTTCTGTTGTTGCAGCCCAGAAATCAGTTGGCTTCCTGGGCTGCACTTGCGTATTGCTGGCTCATGTCCATCTTTTCATCTACCAGTATCCCCAAGCCCTTCTCAGCAGGGCTGCTCTCAATCCTGTCATCCCTCATCCTGTGTTGGTATTGAATAGGCAGGACCATGCACTTCGCTTTGTTGAACCTCACGGCGTTCACGTGGGTCTACTTCTCAACCTTGCCCTGGTCTCTCTGGATGGTGTCCTGTCCTTCAAGTGTGTCAACCACACCACTCAGGTTGGTGTCATTTGCAAACTTACTGAGGGTGCGCTCAATCTTACTGTCTTGTAGGCCCCCTTTCTTCACTGATGAACATAAAAAGCATTAGTTCCAGTACAGACCCCTGAGGGACACCATTTGTTAGCAATCTCTATCCGGACATTGAGTCATTGTCCACTGCCAGTTTAATTCTGGTTGGATTTATGCCCATGGATGATTTGTCAGTATTGCTATTTGGTTTTCAGTCTTTAATGCAGCCGAGATAAATGCATCCTCTGTGCATACATATTATCATACATATTATCATCTATGATTTGAGTCAGATTATCTGTTTAGAAAGAAGCATTCATTTTTCAACTTTCTTACTAGTTATGTCATCTCTGAAAAGCCTTGTTTATTGTAAACATGGAAGGCTTGTTGTTTGCCAGTGCATTTAGTATTGAGGTTGTTGGGTTTTTTTCTGGAACATTTTGGGTAAGGATCATTGCTAGACTTAAATATTCATATAATCATAGCATGTTAGAGTTTGGAAGGGACCTCTAGAGATTGAGTCCAACCCCTCTACCAAAGCAGGGCATACCACACAGGAACACATCCAGGTGTGTGTTGAAAGTCTCTAGAAAAGGTGACTCCACAACTTCTCTGGGCAGCCTGTTCAAGTGCTCTGTCACTCTCACAGTAAAGAAGTTTCTCCTCATGTTCAGGTGGAACCTTCTGTGCTAAAGTTTATACTGATCATTCCTTGTCCTATTACTGGGCATTACACAAAAGAGATTGTCTCCTTCCATTTGATACCCCTCAGATATTTATAGACATTAGAGACATTCCTTCTTTTTTAAAATTATTGTAATTCTAGGGTGTGGTGTAGTTGAACCCTGGATAGATTCAGTGCAGGAAACTAAAGAAATTTACAAGGATTGTGCTACTCTGTTGCGACCTAATGTAAAAGTGAACATGAATCTTAGGAATAGAGGGTGATCTGGGCCAAGTGCAGCTGCAATTTCACATTACTCCAGTTCCTCTGCCACCATTAATGAACTACTAGTAATATACTTGACATACTTAAGGAATGAATGTGATTCAGTAATACCTGGTTTTGTTGGCACAGATCTCTCTTTTAATGAGTATATTACTTAGTGTATTTCAAGTAAAACTTTTCTTTGTATCCAAGTTTCTTTTGTTTAGTAAAATAGATGCATGCATAGTTTCAGTGTGGGATAATTTCTTAGAGCTTCAGACACTAGACTGAAGAAGAAAAGAAGGTAAATGGTTTCTTGGAAATTTTTAGCTTCTTTTCAGCTTTTTATTGCAACTTAGCATTTTTCTGTGAAAGGAAATGCCTGGTGAGATTCTAAGTTTTCTAGAAATTACGAACATGTGACTCAAAATCTAATTTCAAATTAGTGTAATTTCATTAAAATGATTAGTAGTAAGTGAGGGATGGTGTAAAGGGAAGTCAGACTCCTCATAAAGTAATAGGGTTGATGTGATGACAAAATTTAGATATTGAGCAGTTTCTTCTCCAGAAGCATGGATGGCACCCCATGTTAAAGCCCAGCCTCTCGTAATCATATTGTGGATATGGAATGGAAAATGATAGAGGCAAGGTGAATTATCAGTGAAAGATCACAAAGCATGTTTAACAGAGAAGTGTTTCATGTGCACCTATATTGCAGAACTGGAATAATTTGCTGGGTGTTTTAAGTGAAATAAATTAAGTGTGGGTAACGTTCCATGAGATCTCATCTGAAATGATCCAAGAGTAAATGTTACTCTTCAGACTTCTCATTTTTCATGCTTTCAACTGTTACCTCATTTTCATTACTTTCCTTCTTCTAAGCACCACTTACTACTGAAAGTAATGGTAGTGAGCTGATTATTGATGACATGAATTTTTATTTTTCTTGCTAAGTGGTTCCAAATCTTGTTTAAGATTACATTGTCATTTGCATTAGTCAGGTCTTTAAGGTGAAAATTTAGCCTCTTCAATACTGCCATCATGAGTTTGCATTTACCACTGACATCTATAAATGTAAACGTGCGTAGGAATATGCTTTTCTCAGCAAGATGTGAACTTGCTTTTGAGTAACTGGCATCTACAGAATTTTTCTGAGGTTTACTTTTTCTCTAATACCTCTGAGACCAAATAGGCAAAATAGTTTCCAGCTGTAGAACTCAGAGTCCAGTTTTGTTTCCTCTCTATCTACAGATGTTCCCTTGAACAAAGTACATTTTTTTTTGCCAACTTTGTTAACATATGAGCCTTGTTAGGCCTCTTTCTTTTTGTCTTCACAGGGGGAGTGGAATTGTCTTGCCAAAATTTGTAAGTGACATTGAGGACCAGTTTATGATAATACTATGTCTTTCCTCCCATCACTCTCATTTTCTATTCCTTTAGTTCATTTTCAGGCTTTCTTTAGGTGATGGTGAACATACCTATCTTTTGCAAGTCATGGCAAGCACAATTTGTTCAGCCTCGAATCAGTGAATTTAACCAACCCAATTTAACTCAAGTGCAGTACTGGTGTTCAACACTTTCACATTTTCTGACTGGTTTTAAATCTGTTATTTTGGTGTGGACTGTTGCTGTGCATGTGTTTGCATTCATTAGAAACTGAAGTGCGTTTAAAAGAGTTCCAGGCAATGCAAGGGAGTTGAATGTATCTGACTTTTAATATCATTCATGGTGGTCATGAGGGGCATTGTTTTGTCAGGAAGATGAGGACGAAAACTTGTATGTTGGAATTCATCGTGTTACATGCTTTTCCTGACTTTGTCATTGAGTCAGTTCTCTGCTTTCGTTTTCTTTGCCATGACTGGTTTTAACATTCTGACCTTGAAATTGCAGGAATGATATAGAGGTAATTATTCAACTTTTTGTTTTAGGATCCTTAATATATTTCCAACTGATTTTTCTGTTGTACAGCATCTCCTCTTTTAAAAAGTAGGCATGTGATTTTGATACAGTTTTGTTTTGAAAAATACATGATCCGTGATTATGCAGTTCTTCTAGCAAGTGAAGAAGATATACAGGCTGCATAATTTCTGAAGTACTTCACACATCCTTCTTAAAAAATGATCAGTTAATTTATTTAGCTTCCATGGAAACAAGGAGCAATTAAAGAATGTGATGGCTCTTTGATAGGCATTAGGCATGGTGATAGTCTTGACTGCCAACCTTTTTGGCAAAATTCAGGGTGCTCTGAATATATTGAATTACAGAATTTTGCCTACTATGTAAAAGCAACAATTACTTTAACTTGTGCTGTTGAGATTAATAAATAAAGTTGCAATAAATATTCTGGCTGTAGCTTTGATACGTACTTTCTCCCCAAAAGAGTGATGTCTTAATTGTCTGTCACATAATAAAATTCTAATTATGACATCTAAGTGGGCCTTGTATTATAATTGCTTGGTTTTCCTTTTGATTTTTATAATCTTTAATACTTAATTTTGATAAAATATTGGATAAAGTTTGGACCATAAAAAAGCATATTAAGAGCCCCAGAGATTGATTTTTACCTGAATGCCATTTCTGTGCATCTCTTACGACTTCAATAACTATTATGATGAAATATGCAAACCTAATTGAATATCAGTGTTTTGAAAGCAAGACAATTTCTTCATCAAATAACTTGCATAAATAAGATATGCTTTTAAATATAAGGGAGATTGGCTGTGTGTTCATTCTCTTAAAATTTAAATATTTGTTTGGTTTTTTTTTTTAATATTTCACCTATAAAATTTATCTCACATCTAATTAAGATTTTAAATTCTGACTGACTCTATAATGACAACTTTGGGGTATTTGAAGTGACTTCTTCATTTTAGTGAAAAGCAAACTCATATGCCTAATACTGTTTCAAAAGTCAAAGTTGTTTATGTAGAAAGGAAAGCATGAATCAAAAACTTACCAAGTCTCTCAAGACTTGTATCTTATTTTGGTATCGGGATGGACGGTGTTTGATTGAAGCACTAGCACAGGTCCTGGTGGTCCTTTTCCTCTGTGCTGGAATTAGAATTTCTCCAGAATCTATTTAACATTAGATCTGTGGCTCAGCCTCTGCTGCAGTACTTCATTTAAAAAAAAACTATTACTGAAATGATGGAGGTGAAAAGGTCATCTAAATAATAAGTTTCATTTTTTCCTTTTGCTTAAGCTCAGTGGATTGAATTCAAGAACTGTGGGGTGTAATTTCTTTTGGATGGTAGCATTTTTACAAAGTTGGTTTTTAAAAAATTATAGGAAGTGTCATGGTGTAAGCTATATGAGAGAGAATAATTGAGTGTGCACATTCATTATCATACAGTCTTTAATTACACAGTCAGCCAGTACTTCCCTTAGGCTCCCTGCCTTGTTCATTGCATTGGATGAATCGTGCCTGGGAAATGTGGCAGATGTTTAATATTTTTAACCTCATCATTCAAGTGTTGGCCTTTGCCTTATTTACTGCACACACTTTAATGCCTGCAATAAATACACAAAGTTTCTGTCTAAGTTTTAGCATGTATATGATCTTATTTTTTATCCTATTAAAGATGGTAATACTTTTATCTTCATTTCAAGATTAAGAAAAAAAAAATATATATATAATCATCATCCTTGTGTTATATTTGGAGAAAATGGGTTAAGAATAGATCAGAACCTACTCATGAATTAACTACTGTTAGAACATCTTCAGTATACAAAATTCAGACTTTTACTGCTAACTAGACTGTTATTTTTAGGTGATTGTTAAGCTGATGCATTGCATCTCTCATTTACTTTCCTGATATTTCTGATTGCTCACACTATTTACTTATCAGGTACCAGGGTCTCAACATAGACAGTCCAGAAATTAAACTCACAGGGGGGATAGCACATGTTAAATTGTGGGGTTTTTTTCATTCTCTCTGGGCATATACACTGTTACCATCCATCTAATGAGGATAGCATGTATAGCACATCACAAACTGCAACTCCTTAGATTCTTCTCTTGAGAATTTTAACTGCAACTGCATGTTTTTGTCTTCAGGTAGCTCAACTGACAATTTACTCATGTTACTTTCTCTTCTATGTTGACAGTATCTCAAAAATTGACATCTCAAGCTGATTGATAAACAGTCTAACTTTGTGAACTAGAGTAAATGATATAAAGAAAACTAAGTTCATCCATAAAACCAGTATTTGAGCATTTTCTATTAATAAATTAACTCCACCTACAGTTTTCCCTTCAATAACCTTTCAAACTTGTTCTGTGTAACAGATTTAACACTTAATTACCAATATAGTGATCTCCCTGCCTGGCAGTATCCTGCAGGGCCAAATGCATTCTGCTTTCTGCTCTTACGTGTATTGCAAGTATCTGTTACTTTACCTGTATGCTTATTTTTCAGACTGTTTATAGCTATGTAAGAAAGGAGTAAGAGATCATTCTAAAATTATTTCAATACACTTAACAGCATGTTGATTGGACACATGTCAGATTGGGGGGGGGGGGACAGAATAAGGGGAAAATTTACATGAAATTCAATCTATTTTATTAAATAAATTTAAGTTTTTCTATTAATAAAAACTTATTCAGCTTATTAGACTACATATTGTCATTGAAATCTGAGTCTCACCTAAGCAATTTGTGTTTGAAATTAGCAAGTTCACCGGTTTCGGAATGAGAAATGCCCATCCAAATCTGATTACAGCTGTTATACCAGTTTAGGATTAATAATCCTTCTATTTGGACCACAGCAAGATGTTAGGATTATTCCTTTTGTTTGTTTTTCTCTAAACTCTTTCAGTTTCTTTTCCAAACTCTTGCCTACAACCTTACACCATCAAAAGAAGCCAGCTAGGACCCAGGAATGAACAGACAGACTCTTTCATTCATATCACCAGTTTGGTCCAGATAAAAATGGGCCTTCCCTACTAATGCCACCCCCTCCCCACCCTCACAGTCAGTGGAGTTTGCTACTATCTGATCAGATATGAGGAGATGACAGTTTTCTGTAGGAACCTATGATCCCCTAAGGTTAATCCTCAAACAGGGTTAGCTTTGGACATAAAGCCAGAGTGAGGTATCTTGAGTTATTGTTAAACTGAATCTACATTCTTACTAATTTTGTTGAAATTTGAAAGGCATCATGATCAGTAAAATTCATAAACAAAATTAATAGTCATAATGAGATAAAATTTTACATTAACTGTATGATTAAATAAATTACACAGTGCTTTAAAACTAAGTTGGTTTATTGCAACCAAATAGTCTACTAATAAATATTCTTCTGGAGCTACTAATGATTTCTTCATGCTTTGTTTTTTGAGGCAGTAACAAAGATTGCATTACATATAAAGAGCTTGAAAGTAGTGTTGAATAACTAAAAGATGTTTGACAGGCTGTTGTTTAAATGAAGAAATAGCATAGTTATGAGTCATCTTAGGGGTTTTCTACATATTATGTTTTCTTAGTAGTTCAGGCATCACATCAGACAGTGTTTTGGTTATGGGTAGTTCTTCAAATTTACTTCAGTCCCAAAGCAGGTACTCAAAAGGTAAGAACATTGTTCTGTGCTCCTGTGAAATAGAACTCGAAATTGTCCACAAGGTAAGCTATTTTTCCGAGAGTTCTAGATAATGTTAAGCATGCTGATAGACATATATATAGACTAGAATGTCTCTTTGAATTTAAGTATTTCTATTTATGCTTTTGTCTGAAATTAAACTTAAAGCCCCAGCTGTTTAACTCCGTGGACTTCTGAACACTCTAAATGGCTTTTAACCAAGGTGAATAATGGGAGATGTCAGCGAGGTAATAGCTCATAGAATGTTACAGAAAAGACATTTAAAATTTGGCAAATAGTACTGTTCTACCAGAATTTTTAAATTATCCTAAAGACTGGTCTCTGTAAAGTATAATATGTGTTTTATAACGTTGTGGAAAAAAAATTGTCCTGAATTAAATTAGATGTAAAAAACCCCCAAACCAACCAAACAAAAAAACCACCCCAAACAAACCACCAAAAAAACCCAACAAAACAACAAAAAAACCCACAACAGCTTATAGTTGAGGGTATTTGAACATTTTCATTTATTTTTTGAACTAGTGCTGTGTTATTTTAGCTTGTATACACAACTAGTTTCTTTTTTTCCAAAAACCTACGTACTTAACTGCAGCTTTTGTAAATGTTTATGTGAATGAGGAGTCCCCTGGTGCTATTAAACTGTTTGTGTAGATAGAATTCTACAGAACAGTTCATTTTCTAAACCTAAATTAAGAGACTAACTTATTTTATTGGAGGTGCAGTTATTCTGTAAAAGCTCACAGGACTCATTAATTAGCTGGGCCAGCATATTGCTGTCAGACTAGTAAATAACTTAACTTTAAAAGACAGAAAATAACTCTGAATAGGAAAAGAGGGAAGCATGTATATCCATAAAATCTATAAGCACATACAATAGAGCATAATTCTGAAAAAAATATGCTTATAGTAACAAATATTAGATAAATTATGCAATAAGAAAAAATCATGAAGAGGTAACTGCTGTTCCTCTGAAAAAAATACTGTAATGAAGAATGGCTGTAAGTAGTTTTTCTCTATACTAGAAATCTTGAGCCCTTGTGATACACATAAAATATTACTCTCAGTGGTGGCTGCCATTGTTTTCCAACTGCATTCTCAGAGAAAACTCATTGACTGTCCCATAAGCGACCTTATCCACATTAACCTCCCTCAATTAATTGTGCTCTTTTTTCTTTGTGAAATGTTCACATTCTGTCTCATTGCTTTATGTGATCAGGAAATGAGAAGTACCCTGCAATTGCTACAGCTCATCAAGGATGTTATCACCACCTACATAGCAGGGAAAGAACATCTGCTTATAGTTTTGGGGTTTGTTTGTTGTTGTTGTTTTTTTATTTGTTTGGTTTTGGTTGTTTTTTTTTTCCCCCCATAGAATGTTACTGACTGACACTATACCCTTGGACAGGTGTTCTGTATAACAGGTTATACACTAAACTTCTTGTAAACTTCCTTTCTTGCCTTTGCATACTGTTTCTCCTGTAATGGAACCCAGGAGCAAAAAAAAGATGATGTACCACTCTCTGAGTCTGTCACCTGGGGTGGTCAGGCACAGCTGGAGGTGCTGTGGAGTGCACCTTCTTATGGTTTTCATACAGACATTGGTCCAGCCTCTTTGTATTTGAACTCAGTGCAAGATTCATTCCCTGTTCTCTCACATGCTATTTGTTAGAAAAAAAGCCATGCCACACATAAGGGCAGGTCTTGCTTTCTCATCTTTTAGGAAAACAAACAAACAAGAACCCAACCCAAAACAAGCATAAAACCTCTTGTAATCATAATTGGGGTTAAATAAATCATACTAGTTGTTCTGAGTAAGGATAGTAGTTACAGTGGAAACTTTTTTAGGTATCAGGAATTCATGAGACGTGGAATCTGTAGTTAAAAATCTGATATGATATAATCTCTAAATGAGACAAGAGTATTGATAACCTTTAAACTATAATTGAAAATCACATGACTCTTGTCTCTTTTTTTTTTTTTTTTTTTTTTTTTTTCTTTTGGAAATGAACTTCCCATCCTTTGTTATAAAAATACTCATGGTGTAACAGTAACAGTTAATAGACAAAAATTTCCTTTGTTTCAAGATACATATAAACATAGTAATATTCAGGGAAAAGCATAATCTGTCTGGTCATTCAAATTGCTGTTTTGTTCACTGATCATAGCCATACCTAATCCTCATTCCATGTAAGTGTGACCAAACCACCAGTCTTTTCCCGTGTAAGCTGGTAAACATGGTCTTAAGATGTTGCTCAAATTATCCATGGCTGTTTCTGTGCTGTGTATCTTTAAGAGTCTTTTTCTTGACTATACATACCATGAAGGCATATGACACAGTTTACCAATTGCTTGTGTTATTTATCATCATAATTGACACTAGGAAATATGTATCCTTGATTCATTCATAAGTTATTCTTTTTTATTTTACTGCTTGCTGCTTCCATAGAGATTTTTCTTCTTATGATTTAAGTTCTCATGAGATAGATTAATATAATCTTGTAGGTTTTTGTGTTTTGCAAGCAAAACTTGTGCAAACATACAATGGTATCTTTTCCTAGCTTTTTGAATAACCAAGTCCTTCACTGGAAACACTGGCATGACAATTTCAGAACCAAATTAGAATTGTAATGTGTATTCATAGCTGTAATAATTGTAGAAATATGAGGCAATCATTCGGATGCCTTGCAATTAAGTCCATTATGGTAAAATGTTATTTGAGCATAGAGAAGTTATTTTTGCATGTGTGTACATAATGTGTGTGTATATAAATGTGTATATATGAATGTGCTATGTGTATAGACTCCTTTTGACTTCAGGCAATTCTTTTTGTGTCACTGCTTCCATTTATTTTTTTTAAATTTTTTTCTGTATCATTAGTTCAGATAACTGTATTGGAAAATCAGCAATGTTTACACGGTGGGATGTTGATCTCTGTTGCTAGTTTTAAGCATTCACGTACTACAAGTGATATTTCTCTTAATGCTGATATTGCCTAAAATATCTATAAAATATCTATATCTATAAATAAATATAAATATCTATAAAATAAAGCAGGGATAATTTTCCTCATATCCTTTTAATTCCATGTACTCAACAGAAAGAGCTCTGTTTTTTCTAAGATCCTTGCACAGAATTACCTCCTTAGGGAACTGGAGTATAGAATCAGACTCAGTGGTGCATTTCAGCAGCTGTTGTTATGGAGGTGATTTTCATTTGCTTATAATAATGTATAGTTATTTTCTAGATGTGAGCATATACCCATAAGGATTTTTTTTATAATCCTCTAGAAATAAAATCCTTATTTATTTCAACAGAAATTGAAAAGGAAAGCTGTGGGGATCCTGGAACACCACTGTATGGTATCAGAGAAGGGGATGGATTTTCTAACCGTGATGTTTTAAGGTTTGAGTGTCAGTTTGGATTTGAATTAATTGGAGAGAAGTCTATCATTTGCCAAGAAAACAACCAGTGGTCTGCAAACATACCCATCTGTATCTGTATGTACCAAATGTTGTTTATTATTAATACATAGCATTAAGATTTTTGTTTGTTTGTTTATATCTAATAAATTTGTGTGTTTGGTTGCAGAGTTAGCATTCTGTTGTCAGGATGGATTTGTTACTTTTTTCAGTGGTGGATTTGCCTAATGATTATGCCCAAGACAGGTTCTAGAAATGCTAAAGTTCTTTTTTCTTTTATTAGCAATTAATAAAGCCATTGTCTTTCTGTGATTGGATATAATGATTTATTACTAGCTTTTATGTAGAATTCTGTAGATTTTATATGTATGATACTTTTTTAATAGCTATTCTCATAAATTAATATTTTGCCATAGATTAGAAGTTTCTGTATTGTAATCAAGGGTTAAAAATATTTACATTTGTTCCCCATGTATTACATATGAATATCTTTTAGCACTTAAATGATGATAAGCATTTATAGCTCTCTTCCAATTATACAGCATAAGTACAACAAATGTTGTGATACATACTTGTGGCACCACCTTCCCACTAAAATAGTACAGATCAAATATATTCACCATGCAATCAGTTGCTTTTATCCCTGAAACTCGATTTAATATTGGTTAGCTGAAATGGATGAATATAAAATATTGTCCTGATTACAAAAAAAAGTAATTCTCTCTTGTCTTTTTGAGGCTACTTAATATCTTTGGCTTCTGTGTGAACAATAAATGATAAGAGCGCTATTGACTTCCTTCCTCTTTAATGTGCTCAGTGAGAGGTCTGCTCATCTAAACAGTTCCCTAAAGGAGAAAATAAGTGGTGCCAAGTGATTAAGAATTGTTGAGGATGAGTAAATTCTAAGGACTGCTGTGGGCTTCCAATGTAATAGGATGTTGTAGTAGAGTGGGGGGAGGGGGAGAAAAAAAAAGAAAAAAAAACCCCTTTTTTCTGGCTTCACAGATCGTAACAAATACTAAATTATTCAGTTGATGTAATCAGCAAGCTTTAAGGATCTTTTCCAAAGTCTTACTAGTAAAATACATCCTTATTGAAATGTCTTATTCTTTCTTTTTTTGGCAGTTCCTTGCCTTTCCAATTTCACTGCACCTATGGGAACAGTTCTTTCACCTGATTATCCAGAGGGATATGGGAATAATTTAAACTGTATCTGGACAATAATTTCAGACCCTGGGAGCCGCATCCATCTCTCTTTTAATGACTTTGACCTGGAATCACAGTTTGACTTCCTTGCAGTTAAAGATGGTGACTCTCCAGATTCCCCCATAATAGGAACATTTACTGGTGCTGAGGTTCCTTCCCATCTTACCAGTAATGGTCATATTTTGCGTCTGGAATTTCAAGCCGACCATTCAATGTCAGGACGTGGATTTAACATCACTTACAACAGTGAGTAATAGTATTTGTATGTGTGTTTTGTTTCAACATACAATCTAGGAGATACCTCTAAGTATGTAAAAATGACATTATGGTAATACACCTTCAAACATATCCTATACCTAAAAAATGCCTAATTTAGGTGTTCAGATTGTCATTCAAATACAGTGTTAGGTCTGAAAATACACGTATATTTATAATTTATGGCATTAGAGATCATTGCGACGGGAGTGTTTGGAAGACTGATAAATCAGTCCAGTTTCAAACTGTAAAATACAACTTTACTACAGTTGTTAACAGTACACTTTGTGCTGCTGGCTAAATCCTACATAATGTCAATCAACATCATTGCATACAAAAAACTGTTACTCTTGAATAGACATATGCTAGTTTAGCTGTGAATGTATGGCATATGATGGAGCTGATAGCTGCAGTCCATGCTAACTCTTAGTCACTGTGGTTAATGTGGGCAGCCATAGGCTCTCTTTGATAAGACAAACTGCAATAGGCTTCTTTTTCTCTTTTTTACCTTCCTTATGGCTGATGATTTTAACCTATTTTTTCCTACTCACAGAAAAGGAGGACTCCTGTTCTCCTGGGGCAACTTAGATTGGTCTTTTTTGTCTTGCCAGTCTTTGTTGTGTTCATGGTGGAGGATGTCTGGCCTATATACAGTATCTTGTGCTTATCTTGTCTTTTATTTAGGAATTTTTTTCTACTTGGATGCCTTCTGTCTGCAGCTGCTCCTGTCTATCTTTGTTCTTTTGGTCATCAAATTGCTTACGTGCTTATGTAAAATGCTTATGTGTTGTGCCTGGATATTACATTACAAAATAAAAAGAATACTTACATACTGTAGTTAGTTACTCAGGTTTGGTATGTTTGTATATAGGCTCACAGTAAGTTCATATTAATTATTTCATGATTAATAAACTTTTAACTTACAGCTGTAAGAAGCATGGGGAGAGAGATTTCTGTACTACCATTCAGAGCAACAGTAGTAAATAAGACTTGGGCTTCTGTCCTCAGGACTTTGAGTTGTACCTTTCTATTTGTAGCTCTTGGAAGGGAAACCAGCATCTTTTGTCACCTTTTGTATTTAGTTTATCTATTGCACAGAAATGGAGGGTTTCCTATTAAAACAGAGTTCTGTGTATTTCACTTGCTTCTGTCTTGAAGGATGTGAAAAGGCTGAAACTAACCAAAGCCATAAATACTTTCAGGTTTACTACTTGGCGTTCCATTTACTGACATCATAATAATTGAAGGTGACTTTAAATATCTTCTCCAGTACTAAATACCATTAGCACTTATTCACCTTAGTTTTTGCTGGCGAAATCATTAAATTGCTTCTGAAGGACGTATGAATAACTGCCTATGTTGTATTGCTGTGAAATAATTTGGCATTTATCCCACACCAAAGTCCAGACAGGATATATTCCTAGCTAGGGCAGACACGATGATGCAATATGTAAGCCCCCAGCATGAATAACATTGTAAAATATAGTTTGAGACTTTCCTGAAAGTATATGCAAAATTAAATTTTGCCACCCGAGAGGTGAAATGATGACTGGTTTTAGCCAAGTTGTTCCCTTTGGTGAGTTGGAAGGAAATGAGGAGAGGAAATGCCTGAAGTATCAGGCGTGCTACTCTGTGTAGAGGATAGGAGGGATAACAGAGTGTTTTTTGAGGTGACCATCATAACTTCTACCCTGAGCGGTCCCATCTCACACATTTGGAGGTTCTTGTAATGATTTATTTTCTTTCTGATAGTAGAGGTGGCAGAGTAGTTTTTCATTTCAACAGGTAGACAAAATAGGAAAAAGATGTTGAATGTTTTGATACTCTCAAAATTCTGATGTTAAGAGTAACCGCTCCTGTTCCTGTCTTTCTCCGTAACACTTCAGAGTATGATTACTGGCATGTGAGTGAATCTTAGCTGCATGATTTGAAGGAGAGCTCTATAACTACTTTTCTCCTTCCCAGAAGAATGTCTTACAGGTTGGCTATATGAAAAGTTGTTGCAAGATGTTTTACTCTGAATAAAACAAAAATAATCCATTAAACCAAAGAGAAAATGAGATTAAGGGAGCTTGGTAATTGAGAGATGCAGACTTCGCATTTTTTTCCAAGTAATGTTAATAATTAATATTATTTTCATAGTACAGCAAGCACTTAATTTCCCTGTGGCTCTTATTTTTCTTGCATCATATTTCCCCTCTCCATCTTTATTTTTTCTATTTTGCGTTATTTTTATTTGGTTGGTGTTGTTTTTTGGTTGGGGTTTTTTGTGTTTATTTTTGGTTGGGTTTTTTTGTTCATTTGTTTTGTTTTGTGGGTTTTTTGTTTTGTTTTGTTTTTCCAGGGGTCGGTTTCTTAAGACTTAATGTGAACACTGCTGTCTGAATAGGAGAGAGATAGGCTGACACTAGATTACTGTGTGAACACTCTTTTTCTTATATTGTCTAATATTTCAGCTCCCAGCTCTCTCTCTTAGCTGCTTCATCTCCAGGTCATTTCTCACAAATATAGAATGTAAGCATGAAGAAAATGTGGTGCCTTCTTACTGGCTTCTGTAGCTATGAGTCATCATTGCAAACTAAACTTTGAGCTGTAGGTAGGTTTCTTACTACAGTAACTAAAATTGGAGTGTCTGGGGTTACTCAGTACTATCAAAAAATAAAATCAGTTAGAATGAAGATGAGCTACTGAATCCATGTTTTTTAACAGAAGTTGTAACATTAGCTCTGTTTTCTTCTGTTTCATATCCTTTTAACATTTATAACAGTTCTGCTTACTTCTTTAAGGCTTCACTGAGGTGTGTTCAGTGGTGTCAAGCCTAGATCTAGTGATGGGGAAAAAAAATAAGACATTACTGGGGAGTCTAAAGCAGTCTTCTTGGATGAAAATTAGGCCTTTGTATAAATGGATATTCTCAAGTCATCCCATTTTTCAGAACTAGAACTAAATATAAGTCAGTTAAAATAGGATTTACAGGAAAAAATGAAAGATGCAGGTGATTACTTATAGAATATTCCTTATATTTAGTTTTTATTTGGAAATAACAACAATTGATCAAATGCTGTCAAGACTTCAGGTCTAATATTTCAGTGCCATGTAGACATAGTAATCAGAATAAATTCCGGTCCTTTAAAAAATTTGTCCTTCCTCGGATATGCAGTATAACAACTGGTTATAACACTTCTCAACTAAGAGTCACTTAAAGTATGCACTGATACGGTACAATTTTAGTTTTTGTAAAGAAGTAATAATGCAATATTAACTTTTACCAGTTGTATAAAGAAATCCAATTACTCTGAAAAGAATGGGGTAAAGATATAAAATATAT
>JANHFX010000509.1:27749-41930 GCA_027560015.1 Chloroceryle amazona | reverse complement strand
TAGATCCTATGGCTCTGGCTATTGCAGCCCTTACTGGTACAACAGGTATGGCCGTGGCAGCTGCGGACCCTGCTAAACACCACAGGAAAATCCACTGAATTACGTTCAAGCAAGAACCAAAATGCAGATTTGCCAGTGAGCAGATGAGTGACAGCTTTGTGAAAGCTCACGAGTCCTGTTCAGTGCCATACCCTCCTCATCCTTTGCACCTCTCCTTTTTTTTCCTTTCAATTCCTGATACCTTCATCAGCTCAATTCCTTGTTATCTTCTACTTTATCACCCTTGTGACTGAATGCAGTGAGATATTTAACAGTAACTTCCAAAAGGCATTTGACGCTGACATCTTGAAAATACATCCTTGATTCCACGGTGTATTTTTTGTTCTTTGCATTCTCATTAAAATTCTGTTGCATCATTTAAAATAAGCGCCTTGTGGTTCTTGTGTTGTCATCCATTCCCAATTTGCCAACTTTTCTGGATAAAGCCGCCTGTTGTTCACACCGCTACGATAATATTGTGCAAAGGCTGCCCACAGAGTGAAAGTCTCCACGAGGAGCCCTTGCTGAGCCTGTTTCACCGCTGAGTTGCAACAACACAGTCACAACGCGCTGGCTGCAGATGAGCAGCAGCTTTCTCTACACATCACGTTATTAGACTCCCCACTCCCGAGTTTGTAAGATAATTCTTTGAACTACAAGTGACTGTTTACACTTTAGAATCTAAGCTCTTGCTTATTCCACTGCAGACTTCAAATCCAATGTCATATAAATGATTTCACTGCCGCAGCTCTTAACAGAAGATTGATGATGGATATTAAATGAATTTCAGTTCCTGTGTTTCTCTAGCACAGTCACGCTATTAAACCATCTCACTCCCCAAAGTTTTGGCTGTATGTAGATGGCAGGGACATGGTTTAGTGGTGTCCTGGCAGCGCTGGGTTAACAATTGGACTTCATGGTATTGAAGGTCTTTTCCAACCAGAATGATTCTGATTCTCTGATAACCACTTTAAAACTACAATAAGGAACATGTGCATAATTTTATGGTATATCTGATTGAGTTCTGGGGTTTGGGACTTCTTTGGTTCTGTTTAAGTCATGTATCCGTTAAATATAAATAGAATTTGTGTAAATAATATATAGGTAGCCTGAAACCGAACAAAAATCCATGGCATATCTTTTAGGTTATCATCAAAGCACGTAACCATCTCCCGATTCAAGCAGATGCTTATCTTGCAAGAGAGTTTTCTTTATGTGGTTCAGCTGCCAGAAGATCTTAGGCTACATGTTTTTACTCCAATACAAAGTCTAAGTATCATGTGACAGTGTTCAGAGAACAGCCAGCCAGAAACTGAAGGCAGAACGTAAAGAAAAGGGAAGAGCTGCTGCACATGCCCAGCTCCACCCTCTGTAACTGGACAGTGCATGCAACTCACTTCTCTGCACTCATTACTTAAAATTCAGCTATAAATCTGCCTTTTGTTTGCTTTTTTTTGAGTTGTCTCTGGTAAATGGAATAGCTCTTCCAGCAAGACCCACAGCTTCCACACTGGGATTGAAACAGCAGCCAGAAGGGAAGTTTTACTTGCTGCCAGCACCTGAAAATCTGTCAGAAAATCCGTTGTGGTAAAGAGGAGCTTAACAAAAGCTCCCGTAACAAAACAAGCCCTTAAGTATGGATGCTAACAGAGATCCCACTATGCTGTCCTGAAGGGAGCAACTAAGCACCTGGGCTAGCGTGGTAATGACAATGGATGGTGTCTGAGCCACTGCCCTCAGGCCAGGGTAGTCAGCTCCTTGCAGCTACTGGTGCTGGACACATGACTAAGTGTAGGCTTAACACAGCACAGGTTCCCCTGGAGCAAGAAGAAAAGCTTAGATCTCATGGAAATGGAAAGGTACATCAGTCTGGAGCCTCCGCAATGCTAATTTAGTACCAGATCCATCCCACCCAATTGTAGCTACCCCACCAAGATCTACTTGCTGCTGTGGATGTAATTCCTCAGATTTGTGTAAGCCCTGGAAGAAAAAAATATTTTAAATTGATCATAGTATCATAGAATCATTTGGGTTGGAAAAGACCTTTAAGATTATCGAGTCCAATCATTAACACAGCACTGCCAGGGCACCACTAAACCATAGCCCTCAGCACCACAGCTCCACGGGGGGCTTGGAAACCCCTCCAGGGGTCACAGGGGCTCCACCACTGCCCTGGGACAGCCCTGGACAGCCCTGGAGGGGAAGAAATTGTTCCTCATCTCCAACCTGAACCTCCCCTGAGGCAACTTGAGGCCAGTTTCTCTTGTCCTGTCCCTTGTTCCTGGGGAGAACACACTGACCCCCACGGTGCTTAGCGGAGACACGGGAATATAGAGGGTCACGCACTTCCTCAGACAAATGGCTGCTCTTGCCTCTGCAGAAATCCTGGTGCTAGACATTATTGAATGAAGGGTCAAAGGCTGATCCAGTTCCTAACACCCTGAAGACCCTTTTTGCTGCAAGGAAGCTTTGCTTCCATCCCTTTCAAGCCTTGGCTTTCTTCTATACAAACTAATTTGAAAGAGCAGCTGGAAGACCAAGTGATTAACTATCAAGAAGACTTATCCTCTATGAAAGGTGGCTGTGACCAAGGGTTTTGTGGTGCAGGAGTAGAGGGCTGGTTGTAGGACTGCAGTCTGGGGTTTTGGTGTCTGTTGTGCAGATTATGACCCTGAGATTTGAACAAGTGGCGAGCTGACACGTCGCGTGCAACCCGTTATGGAAAATACCAGCCTGGGCCTTAAAACCTGTGTATAAGCCTCCCCCTAAATGACAAACGAGGGCTGATTTAAATGTACAGAAAAAGATCAGTCTGATATCGCTGGCTCGGGGAAGAAGGTGGCAAGAGAAGTAAACAGAAGGTGGTTTTGAGGAGGGACTTTTTATACATCTCCTCAATCTGCCTGAGGAACCTGAGACTCCCATTAACACCAGCCCACATTTATCACACATGGTTCACCTCAAAATGATGAAAGAGTTTTGCTCAATATTTATGTTTATTAGTTGAATCAAATGCTCACACCGCATGAAATGCAAATTGCAAAAGAAATATTTCTTTCATCTTAGCACTTAATTGGCAAGATTCATTCCTGGTAACGTTCCATTAAATACATCAGAATGACAGGAGGAATTATGCTGGCTTCATTTCTTTGCCTCTTCTTTTATTGTCTGACATAATGGTGGTGGCTTAAATGTTAATCATAAATGCTTTAATATGCAGCTTTTTCCCCTTTTTCCTTACACATGCTAGATGTGCATTTGATACAAAACGTCACGTCTTCTCTTGTGAAATCAGCAACCCTTCTATGAAGCTGGAATTCAGATTTGGACAGGACCATCCCGTACTTTTCAGAAGAAAAAATCAAAAAAGACATTGCAAAGCACATTTTTAAAACTTCCAACCCCACTCCTTGTCTCCCAAAGTACCCAGCTGTTCAGTTTCTTCACATTTTAGAGGTAAATTCATTGGTCACAACAAAGGTGAGCAGTTCCTTAGCCAGATTACAGGCAACTTGTTAAAGATAGATGTTTTTAGGAGGCTGAGTATGTTGAAAACACCAAAGAAAGCCAAAGAGCTCACAGATGAGGCAAGTCCTATGAAAACCTTTAAAACCATGAGAACGGAGACAGATGTTGCAGATTTTTGTGCTACAGTGAATTAACATGACATCAGCACTGAAGGAGCTTATACACAACCTTTAAGGAAATGAAAACCTAAATTATAAAAGAAAATCAACTGAAATCCTAAGGTAGGCAATGACGAGCTGGTAAAGGGAACAGGAAGAGTGTGCCTGACCAGTACAATTAAATAAATACATTTCAAAATGCTGTTTGCATCCAACCACACACTTACATTACAATAATGACGCACTGCTTCATGCGCAAACGACTTTCGAAGTGCTGAAAAACACACACTAAAAGAATTTGAACACCCTTTGTGATTATTATTGCTCCTGCAATCCCCTCAGGCCACCTCAAAGCCTGGAAGAAAGAACCTCGCCATTGAAGTGCAATTTCTGGTAGAAGTGTTGGGGTGTTTATTTAACAAACAACCATCCACAGGCAAAGGAGTGTTTCTGAGGCTGGACCAGGCGCTGCTTATTACACAGAATCTCAGAGTCTGGGTGGGACACATCCCATCAAAACCTCCCCTGTTTAAAAGCTGGGTGTTTCAAAGTCAACGAAAGCAAAATTGTTGTGTTTTGATGATAGGAATTCTGGTAAGGTAAGCATCTGAGACAGGAGGAATTGCCTTGCTGTAATTCTTGTCCCTCCCCACTAAGTATTGGGGAAGCCTGAGTAATTTCGAGTGACAAGTCACTTGAAATCTTGGCAGTCGAAACTGCAGCGATGTGCACTCTGCAGGTGATGTCCTGCTAGTCAGGAAAGAAAGAGAAAAAAAAAAATCCATTGTTGCAGTAACTATTCCTCAGATAATTCCATTGCTTTTCCTGACAGCCAATAAGTCTGGGAAGGAAGCACTCACAAAATGGTTTCTGTGACATCGTTCAGGGAAACTTTGGTTCAATTCCTTTGTAAGGTGAAGGAGCAGATCTAAGCATTTCAAACTGCACCCCATCCTATGAACAAAAGGAAAGAGAAGATCCAGGCTGAAGGAATGCAGTGAGGACAGAAACTTGTCATTTCACAAAGAAACTGAGAAATTGACACCTGCTCCACCACCTTCTCATGTTGTGTCTACCTTTGGAGCTCTGCAAGGTCCATGCAGAGCAGCTGATAACTCTTCAGCAGCTATTCTACATTGCTGAACCCCTGAGAGAATCTCTCTGTGCTTTTGCAGATTCCAGGTGAAAAATAGGGAAAAAAATACTGATAAACCTTCAGAGAAAACTTTAGCCTTTGGGTTAAATGCTGCTTCAGGTACTAAAATACTGTTTTATGCCACCCTTGCCAAGCAGCAAGGAAAATTCAGAATTTTTAAATCAAAAATCATTAAACAATGTCCAAGATTGCAATAGGCACAGGACCTCTCTCATAGCTTGTGGCTGTGGGTGAGAGAAGGATCAGGAGGTGTCTTCCACCTCAGCGAACATCTCGTTGCAAAATGCAGATTAGATTGCAGCCCAGATCTAAAGCACTAAAATACAAACATGTGTATGACAGCAGGTTATAGCTCTGATTAAAATCATTACGGGAAGTTAATGAAGGAAGTGCTAAATGAAGAGAACCAGTTTAATTCCTCCTGCAATGTCAGTGAGCAGGGTGGGATGACAGCAGCAAATGAAGCCGGTCAATTAGGCTTCAAGATGAAAGCAAACTGGGAGCTGGAATGTGCATATCGTGCTAATTTGGAGATTTAGGGTGATTTTGCAAACGACGAGCGAAAAGAGTTTCATCACTTTGGGAAGTTGTACGCACTTCAGATTTTGGGCTGGTTGGTGGCGATGACTTCATGTGTTCAGCTGCCTCAGGACCCCCCCAGGCAATCCCAGGCACCCTATAAAAGGAGCAGCTACTCACATTTAACCCATCTCCCTCTCCTGCCTGCTCTCCTCTGCATCAGGTAAGTGTGATGCCATTTCACTGATCTCTAAACTTCAGGACACCTTTGCACTGGGAGACTGTCCACTGCTAGTGCATTAGAGTTTTTAGGACTATTTTTTGGTTCTCTTTCTTTTTTTCTCTTTTTTTTTTTCCTCTTTTTGTTCTTTTACTATGCTGGCAAGCTGCATTTCTGGTACGGTTTAGGAGTCAAACCCAGGGTTTGAGGCCTTTATTTCACTCTAATTCATATTTGGGCATTCTCGTGCTGTTAGATTGGAAACATGGAAGGCTTAAGCTTTAAAATGCAGAATTCTCCCGTACCATTTCCCTTAATGATGAACCAAAATATTCCCTCTTCTTTACTGTGAAAAGTGCTAACCCACAAGCTTTTGTGATCAGACAATTTAGTTGAAATGCTGGTTTGCAAACTGCATTTTTATCCGATGAAGGAAAGAGGCTCCTTACATTTTACCAACCTGCTCCACACTCCAGAGTAAGTTAGGCTGCTTTGCCAAGAAATGTTTGGATAGAAATATTTTAGAGAGTATAATTTATTTATTACATCAAGTATATGAATCTATCCTTAAATACTTTGTGGTTTTATCAGAGGGGTTGTAGAGATTAAGAGAATGTAGAACTGAAAGAGAACAACTCAGAGTATATTACTCCAAATCGCTTGAAAAAAAATCAGGGACTAGGAAAGGTGGAAGGAGTCTGTGGTGGAAGCAGTGGTGGGTTTTTGACTCCATCCCATCTCTCTCAAGAGAAATCCTGCTTCGGTTCCATTGGGTGTAATGGGCAGGTCAGGTCCTGCAGCTCATGGTTTTCCACCCACATTCTCCAGGGAAGCACTGGTGTTTTAGTAAAAAATAAGATGCTGACATTTTGTTCCTCTGAGAGGGAATGTGAATTAAAGAAAAAAAAAAAAACAGCAGCAATGTCATAAAGCTTGGAGGATGTGACACGCGCAGGGATTACTGGATGGGGAAGAACTGGAGCAATGTTGATTGGCAGGAAAGTTTGTGAACAGAGTCATCAGTTTTGCATCTGGTGATCATTTCCCCAGCAGCCCAGCACCAAACCTTGACCTGTTGTTCCAGTAGATCTTGTGCTTTGTTTTTCACGCAGCAATGTGCTCTGTGTTTCAGGATCGCCTTCATCCCTGCAAAGAGATGTCTTGCTACGACCTGTGCCCCACCACCAGCAGCATCGCCTGCCCCCAGCCCATCGCCGAGAGCTGCAACGAGCTGTGCGCCCGCCAGTGCCCCGACTCCACGGCCCTGATCCAGCCGCCCCCAGTCGTCGTCACCTTCCCCGGCCCCATCCTCAGCTCCTTCCCCCAGCAAGCCGTGGTGGGCTCCTCCGGAGCACCCGCCTTTGGGGGCTCCCTGGGGCCGGGGGGCCTCTATGGTACCGGGAACCTCTATGGTTATGGGGGATCTCTGGGATATGGGGCCCAGTATGGATACGGGAGCTCAGCCCTCTCCACTCTCGGCAGCGGGTACTGTGGCCCCTACTCCTCCCGCCGGTACAGCCGGTTCCTCCGCAGCAGCTGTGGGCCCTGCTAAACACAGCACAGAGGTCTCAGAAGAGCCACGCACGAAGACCTGAACGCAGAGCAATGAGGATGGGGGTTCAGCGTTCCTGCAGCCCTGCAGTGGAGCTACTGCCACTTCACATTTCTGACCTTTCGTCTGCTTTTTGGTTACCCTTCAGTTTCTAGTTTGTGGTTTGCTATTGTTGCCTGATCCAGCTTTCCTTTTTTTTTTTTTAAGCCATCATGGGACAATTTATTCCATACAAACATCACTCACAACGACAAGTATTTTCCCCAGCAGCTGCACAACAGGCAGAAGAAAGCCAGCTGGGGACGGCAATCTCTCTGAGCGGGACAATTGTTGAACATTCTCTGAAATTGTCTAGAAACAGATTTTTCATGTTCTGTGATATCTCGCTTTGCAAATATTGACATTTCTTGCTCATAAAATTTTTCATTGCATCACACAGCAGCCTTCTGGTTTCCTTTGCTCCCTTCATTCACCGCCTGTCCTGGGTGAGCTCTTTTCACGGGCAGGACCAAGATGCTGACTGAGCACAGACTGAATTTACACAGTGTCACAAACCTGTCTGTTATGACACCCCCGAGTAGCAGCTTTCCATCCTTTGGTGTTACGAAAAGTTTAAAATAGCACAAAATCTTAACTCCTGCTATTTAAACATGATTTCAGTGTGGCTTTTCCGTGAGCATCCCAACAGCTTTGTGGGTTTCTGTCCTGAGCTCAGCATGACCACAAAGTTCACCACGGTGGTGCCCAGCAGAGTACTTGCCAAAGGTAAACTTGCCCCTACAAATGCACAGATACAATGCTTAACCTACAGCACAGACATTGCTCTGCAGTAAACTCCACACACCCCAAGCACCTAATACTTATTCCTCCTTGCAGGCATTTTTGCAGCCTTTCCACTCCAGGAGAAAGGGGAATAATCCTTCAAGAAATAACTGAAGTAGAAGTATCAGGAACAGCAGAGACTCAGGGCTTCGAAGCTTCTAAATTCTGAAGCCAGTTCAAATTGTAGTGAAGCTGCAGATAAAGCAGAGCCAGTGCTGTGCAAACAAAGAGTAAAGCCAATCCCTGCCCTCAAGTGCTCTCACAGTAGGCAAGAGAAGCCAAGCAGGAGCAGTGCTGCTCTTTTCCCTTTTTTGCAGATAGGCATCTTGGATACAGAGATTCAAGGTGACGTTCTCCACACAGATAACAAGATTATAAATATTTTCCCCAGGTGATAAAGGAATCATTTGGCAAAGCCCAGAACTGAATTCATCACACTGACACACGGTCTCTGTTCCCAGTTTTGTATTCCACTGGTTGGCTTTTCACTGATGCTCTCATACCCTTTAGGCAAAGAGGAAAATAACAATGGAAAAGGAGCACACCACAGAATATTCCTGTCTGTCTCTGTGCTCTGATGTCCGGAGCACTGGTGGATAGTGAGAAAGGGTGAAGTTCAGTAATGCTCATTTTCATATTAATATTTAAAGCTGTCCATCATCTAGGTCAGTACTCTTGACTGCTACCTGTATGTCAATAATCCTGGTGTTTAAATCAGAAAACATCCTGATTACTTTTGGTTTAGGCCAGAACTCTGAAAATCAGGTATCAAACTGACATGTTTTTGTGGACTTCTGCTTATTTTAGTTATGCCATGGGCAGTAGTATACAGGACATAGAAAATTTAACAGATCTTAGAATCATGGAGTCAAGGAAGGATTTATGTTGGAAGGGACATTTGAAGACCATCTAGTCCACCCCCACCATGGGCAGGGACATCTTCCACCAGGTCGGGGTTCCCAAAGCCCCATCCAACCTCACATTGAACACCTCAAAAAAACCAGTGACCTAAGAATTCAAGACATGGATTGTTGTATTATTTCTTTTCAAAGTAAAAGGGGAGAATGAGATTAAAAAAAAAAAGTTTCAGGTTTCCCTAACAGAGCATTTTATTTAAAACATTCAAAACATTCAAGTTCAGATCCTTCAACTGCAAAACTGATAAAAGGCAGAGTGCAAGCAGTCAGCTGGGTAATTCTTCAGAATCAAGCCCTGGAAGGAAGCTGGCATCAAGCAGGGCATATTTCTGGTTCTGCTATGCTGAACCATTGTGCCTTCAGGCTACTTACCAGTGCTGCGAGCTTGAACCACATAAAAAACCATTAGGCTCTGGTAGTCACTAAATATTTAGCGAAGCCACCTATTGAAATCAAACCCGAGAGGCTTAACTCCCACAGTTATCTGTCTGGAGCTGTAATTTAGTGCGTGGGGAGGACATCTACTTCAGGCTGTGTTTACAACACCTTCAATGAATCAACTTCTGATTGCATCTCATTTGCCAATTGTGCTGCCTTGTACTAGGATATAAACACATGCTCAGAGCACATTTAAATGAGGGGAGTGTAGTGACCTCTATAGTCCAAGATGAGACAGTGTGATTTCATTTAGCGTTGCTTCCTTCGTGCTTACTTGTTTCACTGACAGGAGTTTGAGTTGCTGGTGCTGCCCACAGCCTGGACTTGCCATGGCTGACCAAGGACATGTGGTCCCCATGTTGCAGTGGCCAGCAAACCACCAAGATCTTGCACAGCTTCCAGATTATGGTGATAAATAGCAGCTGATGTTCCTCTTATCTCATATCTGAATCTGATGTGACTTGGGATGGGTTGGGTCTGTCAGTGAAGTTAGTTCTTGGTGTTCATCTGTGATTACACTTATGTGAAAGCCTGACCCAAGTTCAGGCTGCTGTGCATCTGGGAAGTGGTGGGCTGCTGATGGTCAGGAGCAGAAGAGAACAAGGAAAGGTGGTTAAAAAATTAGTGTTTGCTCTGGCTATGGTCTTCACATGCAAATTCAGGCTGGTAGATGAGAACTGACAATGCAAATTTTTCAATTCCTGCTCTCCAGAGGAAGTGTCTCTGCAGGTCGGTCACTTTACCAAGCAACAGTGTTGTGGAGCTCTGTGTCTTCAAGCACCATTCAACATCAGAAGAGTCCATCCATCAGTTAACATCTACCACTATTTATAGTCCAGGCTCTAAGTTCTGGCTCTCACGTGTGTCTTTTTTGTAGTATAACAAGTGCGTAGGTAGAGCATCTTCATCCAGGTGTGCTGACAACATCCCTGCTGAGAGATGTCTGACTGCACCTTCTCACCACAGCATGAGGCCAGTGCAGAGATGCAGCAAGACAGGCTGAGAAGACGACCAGTGTAATTACACTGTTCTGTGTGGGATGAAAACAGAAGTCTTGAAAACAGGACTGCCCGAGTGATCAGCACCATAGTGGTGTGTCTTGAAAATCCATGATCTGGTAGCTTTAGTGCTCTGCATACCTGCACAAGCAGGTGTTGGGTTTTGACATCATCCTGGTGACTCCAAAAATAATGACACAGTGCTTTGGAGACAGAGGAAGCACCAAAACAAGACAAAGCCTTCAGACACATCCTAACAAGAAAGGAGTGGTGCTTTGCTACCTCATTGTAACCTCATCTCCTTCCAGCTAATTTTACAAATGAAATCACACCTCTAAAACTTTTGAAGTTATTACCACATACTTGATCCTGACAAACAAATTTAACTTACCTGGATTTTGCCTGAAGTTTTCCAGTGCAATGCTGGTACTCTGAGGAACAACAGCTTCACACGGGGAAGTGCTGAGCAGCGTCTGATGCCTGCTCCAGCAGAATCCTGGTTGGCTTTGCAAGCACGGGACAGAGTGAACGCCTCTTAACAGCTGTACTAATTGTATGCAAATTGCATCACTTAAAATACAATTCCAGAGGACATACTGAGCAGCCTGGAACCCCACGACTGTTGGGCAAGTGCTGAACATGCCCCATGTCCACAGTCATCTGTGAGCAGCCTGAAAATTAGGTGTAAAGTTCCTAAGATGGAAAATGTTATTTGACCTGAGCTGGTAGGTATTGCTCGCAGGGAAGACTGAAGAATTACTGTTGGTTTTTGTTTTTTTTTTAATTGGAGTTGCCAAGAATTTAGTGCTATTAAAGGAAAATTTCAAAGAACCCATGGAATTTCAGCAAAGATTTGGCATTAGGTTAAAAATTCCTGTTGGCTATTGGAAGGAAAGTTCTACCCACAGATTGTTGTGCTCTATTTTTAAACAATGAAAAAACGTGACAACAACGATATATGGGGATGTAATTAAATCAGAGCCTCGGGCAAGTAGCAAGATACAAAGAAGACCTTTAAAGTTACTCCTGTGTTTAAACTTTCTTCACTAGCATGTAGCAAATACATGTTGTAACCACACCTGTCCCGGAGGAAATTTCTAACTTAGTTGTGAGGGTTGCAAAACGTGTTTATCCAGCATGAAATTCTTGCTTAAAGGGCCTGGTCACCTTCCAGCTTGAGGCATTGAAAGAAAGCAAACCACGTCACATTTCACTGCAGGGATTTTTTTCTGGGTGAGCATCAAAGACAGACAAGAAACTTCAGAATTTTGATGCATCATAATTTAATGAGAAAAGTAAGCAGTAAAAGATCACATTGAGAAGAAAAAAAAACACAGGGAAAATATTGCCAGGGTCTCTTTGTAGGCTGCAAACAAAGAATTGCTCCAGGGCTATGCATTCCACATACATTACTCTTCCTTTTTCATTGCATGGGAACACTTACACAATCACGTCCCACTTTCAGCCAGCCAAAGATCGTTGATACAACTAATTCGAGGCTAATATTATCAGGAGGCACTGGAAAGAGTAGTCAGAAAATGAAATCAAAGTGTTAGCCTAAGAATGACATGCAAGGGATGTTCAGAGACGCACAGTTCATGCTCCAGCAAGGCTAAGCCAGTAACGGTTTGTAGAGGCACAACCTCCTCTGTGCTGGGTGATTGCTCCTTATTCACTGCACATTTAACATGGTCTGCAGCTCCCAAATCCATAACCACTGGATCCATAGGAAGAATAGGATCTCCCATAATTGTACAAGCTCCTAGAGCCATAGGAGCCACTGGGACCCAAAGAGCTCATGGATCCAAAGAAGCTTCCCATGCTGGATGGTGCTGAGCTGCCCACTATGCTCTCCTGAGGGCAGGAGCTAAGAATGGGTCCTGGGAAGGTCATGACCACAGGTGGAGGGTAGATCACAGCTCTCGAATCACCACAGGATGTAACACAGGGTTGGTTCCAGGCGTTCGCAAGGGGCTGCGGGCAGGTGACCTCACAGGGCGCAAGGCAGCGGGAGCTGATCATCTGTCTGTAGGAAGACATCTTCCAGGAATGGAGATAAATCTGAAACGTGCAACACAAGGCTGAAAGCTCAGATACCACTACAATGGAGAGGAAAAAGAAAAGATAGCAAGAAGACCAGGAGGAGCCTGAAGAGTTCAGTTTTGTCTCAGCAGCCACATGTGCCTTCCCGTGCCGGTCTGCACCAGCTGGAATCATTGCAACTGTATGAGCCAAGTCATTGTTATTCCAGCTTTAAGGAAGAGGTAACTGAGTCTGGGCAGTGAATGCATTGCCCAGAGCCATTTAGGGAGGTGACAGGAGAGACTGAGTTAAAATTCAGCAAGTCCAGGTGTTAATGATAGTGCTGTTCCCAACCTTTCAGATGCTGCAGGTGGCACCAGGGCTCCCCTGCCTGTTCTTTACATGGATAAAAGGAGCAGCAACCACATCCCTGAAGAGATCACAGAGTTTGCTTGGCAGGACATCCCCTATTTTGAGGGAATGTTGTATCGGGGAGGTTTCCAGTGAATGTGGTCCCAGCTGACTGAGGTGACAGATGACTGTGGCAGAAATAGGAGCCTTGGGTAATTTGCTGAGCCCTTTTCTTTAGTCATAAGATCACTTGATCACTCAAAATCAATTTGCAGCTCCTCTTAATCTCTGTCCTACCTAACTACACCCCATAAACTGAATGTCTGGGAGTAAAGAAAAGGAATAAAGTCCTGACCATAGCAAGGATGCAGTGTAACAACAGGCTCCAAATTAATTCAGAAATAATTGCAAAGAGTGGGACAAAACATTGTTACTTCCTAGCTCTGAGACTCAGTTAACTTTTCTTGGCAGTAACTCTTACAAGTCAAAGTAAGGCAGGTTCATAAGGGCAAGATGGTCAGGCTGGAGGAAATAAGAATTCACTAAACCCCACTATAAATAAATTTGCAAATCCCAAATTTACAACTGCTCTGAAAACTCCATCCCTTTTAGAGCCTACCGCAGGAAAAAAACAAAACAAAATCTGAAAGATTTTTTCAGATCCACAAGATCTGAAAGAAAACTTCAGACTTTTCATGCCTTTCTAAGTGTCAGATTTGTTTCAGTTAAAATCCTGCGTTGTTACAGCAGCATTGTAATAACAACAGAGCCCGGCTCGGACTTACCCCTTCACAGCAGACAGCAAGTCAGAAGAAATGGTGAGAGCAGCCCAGATCTGTGTGTGGTTTTATGCCTTTTATTATGCAATCAGGAGGATGTAAAATATTCCTCATGCATGACATCCTAATGAATGATCAAACAAAAATTAACTCCACCAGTAACTGCCCCAGATAATGCAATTATTTTGCTCATCGAGTTCTTCTCATTAGTTTGGTGGAGTAATGGGTTTTGGTTTGTTTTGGTTTTTTATTGCTTTTTCCTATTTCTCGGATTGCCTCACATAGCAAAGGTTGCTCAGAAGTTTATCTATAAACACAATATGCTGACATACCTGAGATACTACCCCACTTTTACAAGTCATGCTCCAGTAAGGGGACATTGTGCAATTCATCCCATCATTCCCACGCATGTTTATTCCTATGACTCTGATGTGAGGCACATTGGACTCCACAGACACCCTTCTACTGAGTTATAGGTTTGTAAATGGTGTTTGTTCCCATCCTCTGGGCCAAGAAACAGACAGAAAGCACCATGTCCCATTTTAAAGTTACAGATGGAGTAACCCGTAAGCAGGGAGCTGTTGTTCTCCAGCTGTGGCATAGAATCATGGAAGGGACATTTAAAGCTCATCTGGGTCAACCCCCTGTGAAGGGAGCGGGGACACTGCAGCCAGAGCAGGGGGCTCAGAGCCCCGGCCACCTCCCCTGGGGTGGCTCCAGGGCTGGGGCAGCCACCACCTCT
>JANHFX010000509.1:3391-27649 GCA_027560015.1 Chloroceryle amazona | reverse complement strand
CTTCTCCTCTGCAGGCTGAACCCCCCCAGCTCTCCCAGCCTGGCTCCCAGCAGAGGGGTTCCAGCCCTCCCAGCATCTCTGTGGCCTCCTCTGGCTTCACTCCCCCAGGTCCCTGTCTCTCCTGTGCTGAGGACCCTAGAGCTGGACCCAGCACTGCAGAGGTCACCAGAGCAGAGGGGCAGAATCCCCCTCAGCAACCTGCTGGAATCTCAATGAAAAATTCTTCTTCAGCTTTCATTGCCAGAGACTGCATGGGATAATTGCTGAAGACCTCAGGACTCCTGAGTGATGATTGATTCATGGTTTGGGGTGAAACAAGTCAGGGAGTGAAGCCGTGCATCACCCCAGGAGCACTTCGGGTTGGAATCTTAAAGTGCAGCTTCAGCTGATGCAGAAGATTGGCTGCTTACTTCAGCAGATTTCTTCCTCAGATCCAGCACCATCTCCAGGTCTTCAGTTATTTACTGATAAAACTATTTTCAATAAAGTCTATCCATTTTGTGCATCCAATTTGACATCATTTACGAATGCTTTTTTAACCTCCAAGTACAAGCCCTGCAGTGCTTCAGCTCAATATCAGCAGGGGTTTAGAGAAGGAAAATCAGCCCACAGTGCACTGTGATACTGAGGAGTGCTTGGAAAAACCCGGCAATGTGAAGCAATTGCATCGATAATTTCATTTTCCAACATCCTTGTCACATTGTTAAAATCAGTCAAGTGCTGCAGGAAGTGAAACTGCTTTGAAAAGTTTAAGGAAGAAACAAGAGGGTGTTGGAAGAAACTGATAATTGTCCGAAGGTGAATGAGACAGTCATAGAAGCCTGGGGAGTGATGTGAATTGTGTTTTGTAACAAACCTGAAACACAAAGGATGTCTCAACCCCCCCCAGGCAATCCAGGAGATGGTATATAAGGGCTTCTGGCTCAGAAATCCTCAGATCACAGATCCTCACTTCTCCTCTTCATTGATCCAAGTAAGTCCGATCTCTTCCTCATATTTTTCATCTTCAGGTATCTTTAGGGTTTGTGTTATTTTTAATCCAACTCCTGCACACGCAGCCTGACCCGCAATGGTGTCAGTGTCTGGCTTTGCACGAAGACCTTTTTCCTTATTATTCTGCTTGGCAAAAAGGGCAGCTGCAGATCTCTCCAAGCTCCACTGCAGCTGCCACAACAGGTCAGCGGGGTTCAGCCAAGATGGGGCTCAGTCCACATGCTTCTAACTGTTGAGCTTGGGGTGAACTGGCTGGTGCATCTGGGCACAGCTTCTCAGCTGACTTGGGCAGTGCTCGGCACGTGGAGAGACTGGGAGGGAGAGAGAGAGAAAAAGCACCTGAGCCTCAGCAGAGCAGCTTCACAGACACATGCCGAGTGCTCCCTGATGCTGGTGGGGCAGCTCACAAGCAATGGGTTGACTCAGACTTCCCGGTGTGTTGCAGGTTCATCTCTCTGCCCAAAGGATGTCTTTCTCCAGCCAGCAGCTCAGCTCCCGCTGCTTCCCACCCTGCGAGGTGTCCTGCCCTCAGCCCATCGCCAGTGCCTGGAGCCAGCCCTGCGTCACCTCCTGCGGGGACTCGCGTGCCATCGTCTACCCACCGCCCGTGGTCATCACCTTCCCAGGCCCCATCCTCAGCTCCTGCCCTCAGGAGAGCATCGTGGGCACCTCATCCCCCCTGGGGCCAGGCCAACCCAGGGGTCTGCAGGGCTCCCTTGTCTACGGGGGCTTCTTATCCTCCTCCTCCTCGAGCCAGCGCTATGGGGGGTGTGGGCCATGCTAAACATGGCAGGAGGTGTGGCTGGCAGGAGAAACAGCAGGAGAACTGACAAGACCTGGGCATGCAGCTGAGCTGAGGAGAACAGCTCTCCAAAGCACTGGGGACCTGTGGGTGCTGCTCAGCACCCATGGGAACTGCTCTTCTGGTGGTCTATTTGTTTTTAATGTCAGTTCTCTTAAAATGTGGCTTTTCCATTCATTGAAACCAAATTTCTGATTATGCAAAACCTGTTTCTCACTGTTGGAGCACTAAAGCACCAGTATCACTGGAAAGTGGTCCATGCATTTTTATTTTTTTCTGTTGTTTGGGCCCATGCTTTTTTTTCCTTTGGTAGTTTGTTATTTTAATACCTGTATGGCTAATAAGAAAAATCCACGGACGTCACCTCGCAGTACAATTTGTCATTTGAAACTTGAAGCAAGAAGAAGAATGTGCCAAAAATATATCAGTTTGATGAAGATTGTTAAGATGGCCCCCTTTTTAAAACACTGAAAACTGTCTTATATTGTTTCTTTCCCTTGCTTAAATTGTGCTGGTCCCAATAAACATAATTGCATCCAAATGTATTTTATCTGTTTGTTGTCTTATCAGTTTCTGGGTAATGCAGCCTCTGCAAACCAGCTGAACTGAACCATCCCCTTATTTTAGGGATTTGTAGATGAGGGTTATGCTCTTACAGACAGTGTTTATGTAACACCCATGGATCCATTCCTCAGAAAACTCTGCTCAGAATGCCCAGAACTTGCCCACGTGCCCAACCCTCCAATAAAACCTTCAAGGCCCCTCTGCAGTATTAAATAGCTGCTCTAAATATATTCTGATAACTCATCCTTGCTTCTCTGACCTCTGGTTTTTACCAGAGCTATTGCAATTCCACACACCATCAAAAATATAAAGGGATTATTAGATCATACTATAATTCCACGCAACATCGAGAAGCAAACAGAGAATGCAAACAGCATAGAGAGAACTTCTCAGAGACATTTAGAGACATAAAATTAGCTGGTGATAAAACCCCAGTAGGGGGTATAGGAAGTTTGAACCCACTTCCCTACTCTGTACTTTCATATCTAGCTTTCTGAGATCATAAAACTACCTTAGTTGGAACTGTAAATGCCCAAGAGGAGATATTTTTTCAATAGCTTACCTTCTTGTCACTCTGCATAGCAAAGGAGCCTCCTAGCAGTACCCTCAGAAACAGGAAAGCAGAAACTGGAGCTTAAAGAAGGTCAGCAGAATCACATTTCCAAAAGCAACTTGCATGACCAAAAGTTGACTGCAATAAGGAAAAGTAGAGAGAGAAAACTCTCAGCAAATAGGCAGCAGTGATCCAGCAGTGCTCGTGAGCCAGCTGTCAGCAATAAAAACTTGGTAGAGCAATTAGCCAGGTAGCCCCTTAGCTATTGCTCCTTGCTCATTAACCCTGTTTAGCAGGGCACTGCATCATAGCCAGATTTGCTTCTCAGCTCCTCACTGGAATCCCAGCACTAACACATCACAGAGCGTTGGGAGTGCATGTAAACAGGGAGGATTGAACATGCAATGATGGTACAGCCAACTCTGTTTTTCTAAGGACAACTGGATGCTACTGGCGCTGTCTGCTGTGCAGGAGCGGTTGGGTAGCTGTGGCTTCCCAGTATCTTACCCACTATTATTATTTTTCTTTTATGCACGTGTTGGGGTGTGAAAATAGCAGCAAGCCTCCTTCCATTCCCTGTTGTTTTCTGTCACCAGTAGTTTTCTAGCAGTGCAAACTGGTGCGGTACGAGGTCTACAGCAGGCACACAACAGGGGAAATCTCATTGCTGAGCAGAAGACTAAGTTTTGATCGAAGAGCTCTGCTCTCACTGCAGTGCTTAGCTAGGGTACGAGCACCAATGCTCTACAGAGGAGAGTTTCTTTGTTGAGTTATTTCATTAAAATTGTCAGAAAGTAAAACCAGAATGCTGAATTTATGCAGCATGATTTTTAATGAATGATAGAGTAGGGAAGTTCACAAAAGCAAAACACGATCACACAATAAGGACTTTGAGGATTTTACAGGTGAGATTTCTTGTTTCAGGAATCTTCTCTTCTCACACAGTGGTCTTTTCTTCCTTTGTAGCTGGAAATTTGATGATAGAGTCCAGTTTTCATCCATTATCGTAACTCTTGAGTGACATTAGGCAGGGTCAAGTGGGAGAAATCACAGTATGCAAACTTTTCCATTACACTTCTAGTATAACATTATCAAGTTGAATATAGGAGCATTTGAAAATTTGGACCAATGGAAGAAGAACAGAAAAATACATTTATGGCTGAAGTGAAATGAAGGAAGGAGAAGCATTTAAGCAGGTACAAGCAGAAATACAATGTGATGTGTCTACAGGAATCAACCCTTTTGTGTCAGCATCTTAGAAACCCAACTCACTCTTGAGACTGGATCTTGCATTCAGTATCTTGAGTGCTCTTGGCACAAGGATACTCCTGCTGGGTTTGGCAGGGCTCACACCTCCTAAAGCGGTAAGCACTGAACCTCTGAGAACAGTAAGGGTAGGAGAACTTGCTCTCCTGTGATGCCCCATAAGCAAAAGAGCCTCGGTAGCCATAAGATCCCCCATAGCCAAGTGAGGTCCCAAGGGCAGCTGGTGCTGAGGATCCCACTACACTTTCCTGAGGGCAGGAGCTGAGAATTGGCCCAGGAAAAGTGATGACGACAGGGGGTGGGTAGACCACTGCCCTGGAGTCAGCGCACGATGTGACGCAGGGCTCGTTCCAGGCATTAGCGATGGGCTGGGGACAGGTCACTTCACAAGGCGTGGAGCACTGGTAGCTGCAGAGCTGTCTGTAGGAGGACATCGTGCTGTAGTGGAATTGGATCTAAGACACGGAAAGACAGGAGATTGTGTGTAAAGCAATTCAATGGTAAGTCAGAGGTGTGTGTTCAGGCACTTGGGTGTATCTGATGAGGACAATATGAGAACTGAGATGTGGCTCTCTCCTGCCTTTTAATCGTGCTGCTTGAGTTACATTTATCTTCTGTCCTTGCCAAACTCTCAACTCTTCTGAACCTTGATGTGTACATCAACCAGCCTGAGCTTTTGACCTGTCCGTACCTCATGTGTCAGAACATATCGCAAAGGGCTACACCAAACCAGTGCTTGTTTTGGTTCTGTTCCCTTGTACAGCACTGCAAACATCTCTGTACTTCACGAGACCAACCTCACCCAGACCCCTTCTCCTAGCAGTCAACCTGTAGGACAGAATTTGCAGGGCCACCTAATTACACAGGGCTTCAAAACTGAACTTCACCTTCTGTTAAAGCCAAGATAAGGCTGCAGCTCATTTCTGCACTGGCTTTAGGAACTACAAGTTGTGAATCCTTGAAGCACTTAGCAGGGGCCACAGTGGTCCCTTGAGAAGCTGGACAATGCCAGCCCCAAGCTGTCTAAAGGATCAGGGAAGCTGCTTTTAGAGAGACTGACCCTGTCAGTGCCATGGCAGACATTCGGGCAGGATTCAGTAAAGTTATCATTAAAGAGAAGCACAGAAAAAAGGCACAAAGAATTCAAAACTTACTCAGATCCCAGAGGAGAAGTCAGGAGAAGCTGTTGGGAGAGATGTGAGAAGCATGTGCTTTTATACTGCTGCTCGGATAGCCTGGAGGATCTGAGCCACCCCTTGCATATGATGTTTGATCAGATTCAATCCAGAAGCTATTACAGGCAGTGCCTCACAGCACGCAATCATTTTGCTCACTGCAGCTACTGGGTGAGTCCCAGGTTTCCTTTACACTTCCCTACGTCATCCCTCTCCAAATGCTCAGATTCATCAGATTTCTGCCTCCCTGAAATGATCCCCAGGCCTTACCCTTCTGCAGTGATGAGAGGCAGTGAAGTTAACACCATCTGCTTGACAACTGTCTTCTATTTTATCTCTCTTATATTTAAAAATCCACTCAGAGGTTGGGGACAGGCTGTAAATATTAACCTGGAACCTCCAGGGTGTACTTCTGCTCATTTTGCCTCCTTTGTGTCCCTGCTTCAGCTGCTCGGTCAGTACCTGATGTGCTGCCACCACCGAGGTAATAAATCTGTGCAACTTGCTGGAAATTCCCAGAAATGAAGCATTTAGTTAATGCACTGTAGAGATGCTGTTGACTGGAGCTGCACTCCAGACTCATGTGAATTTCTCGTCACCCCAACAGCCAAAGCAGAGGGTAATTTATGGTCTGAGGAGAGGCTCCTCTCAGACTCTAAGAATTTTCGTGTATTTCCCTCCAGTTTCATTTTCCCTCATCTGCTTTACTGTTTGTTCTGTGTTGCTGGGACAAATTTATTTCCAAGCTCAAGTGCAACACCCTCATCTGCTCCAGCTGAATGTGACCCTACTGAATTTGGCTGGTCTCAGTTTATGTCATACTCATGATTTCAGCCGTGCTTTCCTAAACCACCACAACTCAGTAACTTTGCACGTAGGTGTCTCTCCAGTGCAGGTCTTGACCCCAAGACTCAGCATGTTCAGAAATGGGCCATATCCGTGCTCTTGGCCACGGGCAGCTTTGTTTTAAGAAACCAGTGGCACAAAGCACTTTTCAGGAGGGAATCAGAATTTGTTCATGAGGCCTCAAAGTGCAGGGTGGGGGAAAGGTCAGAGGCATCAGAGATGAGATGTCTGAGCCATGTCATAGACCTGTAACTGCTCCTCTTGCAGATCTTCAGCTGATGCTGAGAGATGAGCAAGGCAAACTGCATCAAAATGTGCATCTAAGCATTATTTCTCCAGAGGTTTCATGGAAAGATGGCCAAGGATTACACAGCAGGAAATATTTACATCTCCAAAGGGCCTGAGTGGTTCAGTGGCACTGAGTAAATCTAAATGGGGAGCTGGTGGTCACAGTGCTGCCCCTGCCCTCTACTGAGCTGTGGGTTTAAGGACTGGCAGGAGAAAACCATCTGTCCCTGCACAACCCCCCCGTGTTCTCTACATTTCTTAATCCCAGTGTGTTTATCCCTTTCAATGATTTGAACTATTTAAAGGAAATGCAGGGTAGGAAAATAGCACAGAACAAAACCAAACCAGAATTAGCACAAGGCAGGAAGGTGGTGGAGCCGCAGACTGATGGGATTTTGAGGGGCCTGCTTTGCTCTTTTCTTTCTTCTGGCTTTATCCTGAAGGAATTTCATGCTCTCTTACATGATGCTTGAGGACTTTGTGGTGACAGATAATCTCCCATGAGAACATGATAATCTCCCTGGTGCATGCAATGCTTGGCTGCATCTGTAGCTTCTCCTTGTCCTTTATGACCCTTCTGGAAAATTGTATGACCCCCTGCTTTAACTTCCATGTTTATTTTGCTGCTTCTGGATGGAGACAGGTTTTCTGCCTTTCCTCTGTCCTGGGAGAGCAGGACCTACTGCTGAAAGTAAAACCCACCTAAATTCTAACTGTAATGGAGGCAGGCACACTCACAGCTGTATTTTCCTTCCCAACTCTTCCTCTGAATCAGAAACTGATGTGAAGACAAACATTTTGCCCCGATGTCTCAATCGTCTTTTCCTGTAACAGCCACCTAGTTCGTGGGGGTGTTGTGAAAACGCTGCATTCCTAACCTTGTAGTCTCTGGCTGGGGGAAGCCACACCTGCACCCGCCCGGCGGCCGGTGGCTTTGTGCAGGGTGAGGTCCTGGGGAGATCGTGCTCAGAGCACTTCCCAGTGGGATTCGTTCCGTGGCTGGTGTCCAAAAGACACAGACGGACAGACAGATGTGCATCCCGCTTGCCTCTCTTTAGCTGCCCATCGTGATGACACACGCGCCCTACGGATAGCACCCTGGGTGTGTTTGGACCTGTGTACTCCAGCACTTTCAGGAGATGGAGAGACATCACCCATGGGATAGGATGTAGAGGGAACAAGAGGTTTGAGCAACCTCTGTTTGAGAGGATCATGGATGCAGAGCTAGAATTCCAGCATCTGGACAGTGCACTGTGCTTGGCATCGCTGTCTTCGGTCTCCAAAAGCCATATTGTGTGCTGACCCCTTAACCCAAGACTGAAGCCTCCTGTGATCTGACCTTGGCTGATAAGCATGGCAATGATGGGGTTAGTCAAGCCCAGCTATATGGGGAGTTCATGCACTTCAGCGCATGGAAACTGTTCCTCTGAATTTTTAGTAGCTGTTCCTGACCCTTATTTTCTTTTAATTCCCATGTACTTCTGGGATGTGCTGGGAGAAATGGTATGGCGTCTTGGATGTAATTGTTGACAGGAGGGGTAAGAAAGGTTCCCACAGATGCCTCACTTGCTTCTGAGATATTGAGGCTCACCCCACGGACAGAGGGAGAGCAAGATTTACTTTGCTATGAATCTGCAAATTAATTTTTCAGATGACGTTGCTGTTTTATATCTTCACCAGTATCTCTAGATGAGCTAGTTGTATATTGGTTGTTTTTTTGCAGTGTTAGAAATGCTAAGTCAGAGCTGGAGACCGAAGTCTCAGACCTCTGGCCAAAGCCACACTAACCCGTTTGAACCTCCTGTTACTATTTCATTTTAACTTCTTTTTTGCCTTTTTTTTCCTAGCAGTTTCTTTACAGAGAAAGAAATTTTGAGTTTTGGAAGCAACAATTTTAAATCCTTCTTTTTAAATTCAAAGTCCACCTCCAGCGTTGGACTGTTAGGTACCAATTACCATCATGGGAAATATTTTTGCAATAGCCAGAACTGAACATTGCAAAACAGGGGACTTGATTATGCTCTGTTTAATGACAGGGCTTAACTTTTACATATGAAGTATGGAAATTGATACCTGGCTCTCAGCTAATGAACTAAGGCAGAAGCATTGTCGGGATGATCACCCTTGACTTAAGGAACAACCTTTACTAATCCTGAAGATTTCATACAGCGACATGTGTTGTATTGGGTTGTACTGTATTGGGTGACAGAAGCACAGCTCCCTGCTGGGGCGCTGGGCTAGGTGACCTTGAAAGGTCCCTTCCAACCCAAACCAATCTGTGAAATAATGTGATTAAATCTCAGCAACCTGCCTTAACCACTGTGTCCCTGTTCTGGTCTCTTTCTGGACTGAGATATCCCAGAAGGTCTGTGTCAGTTATGCTAAGGGTGCTGATTGCACAGCCTTATTTTCCTGTAAATGAGCTTTTCTTCTGTTGTGTAGACAGAATTTTTTTCCCCATTGCCTCTTGGAGATGCATATTGAGGTTGTCAGTGCCTCGGAGCTGGACAATCTCCTGTTTTGTTTCTTACAGTTCTCCAAACAATGGTCCTTGACTCAGTGTTGCTGTGCAGGAGATACAATGAGCGTGCTGAGTGCTCCTCCCAGCTCTGCCACTGAATCAAGTGTGGTCGAGTGCATTATTTATCCTCGGTCTTTTAATAATCCCATCAAGAAATCAACAATGAAAATTACCCAGTTCATTTGGGTGTTGTACAAATGAGTGGTTGTGTGGAAAGCACTCTACAGTGCCCACTCCGGGACTGCAACGGGACTTGCATGCTCCTGAGACCTTCAAGGGCCATGGCAACATGGGCATGTATTACCCAGTCTGCACCTTACAGACCTGCAGATGGTCACTTCTGGGAGTCATTTCCATAGGGTAGTGTCAGCCTTGTAAACACAGAAAGGACAAAGTGGATGTCCAGATTACAGACATCCACCACCACCCTTTGTTCTTCCACTATCCCTTTAAGACCACGTTCTACATCGGCATCCTTGGCGATCGACCCTCTGGCTTTTTAGGGATTTCATTCCAGAGGTGTTTCGCAGGACCAAGGAGAATATGTTGCAAGACCCGGAGAGTCCAGTGTGAGGACTCCTCTGCTACTGCCTTTCAGATCTGACAGATCCTGAGGTGGGGGGGTTGCTTGTGAAACTCATTTAATTGAAACTTTTCTCGTGGATCACTGCATCCTTTGGGTGCCCACCAAGGCCAAATCTCCCTCTCATTTCTTCTGCTCCCAGTTAACCTTTCCCATTTCCAGTTTTGTGCTATATTAAGCATTTTTCCCAGCAGGTAAAATACTGCTCTGTCCAAGCCTGTGTAACACCCACATGAAATGGGCAATTCCTGCTGATGATTTCTAGAAGAGATGATTAAGGCAGAGGCCAAATAATTTACCAAACATCTCTTGGCAATTAAGTGAGCCTCTGGGAGGAGATCTCGGGCATGTCTTGTACTTGTTAGTGTTATTATTTATAATTATAATTCTATTATCTCTTAGCTTATGTAAACGAGGTTGGCGCCCAGATACCATGAAAATAGAGAACTCGGAACAGTCACTGTTGTCAGGAACCAATAAACGAAACTAACGAGTTTTAGGTATGGTGAAAGGAAGGATTACTGTCCTCACTGGAGAGAGCCTCCAGCACTGAGCACAGAGGGAGGGATGTCCTCACCCCAACACACGCAGGACAACGAGGGCATCTAAAAACCTCTCCCCTAATCCTTGGGAAAGGTTGCACTGGAAATCTGCTCCAGACCACCTTGTCTGAAGAGGGACATCTTTACCTTTCCCTGGGTCTACACTTGATGTTATTTTCTGTTTTCCCTAATAGGCTGAGGAGGAAGATCAGGGTAATATCTCTGTTCATAATAAATAGCAAAGGGAAAAAAAAAGAGCATTTCCATCCCATCTGATCAATCCACAGGAGTGCGGCTCGCACAGTAGGGCAGGGAGATGGTTCCTTAAATGAGTTTTGTTGTGAAGAGGGAATCATCATATGTAATCCAATTCAGCTCTCAGATTACTAAATGCTATAAGCACTATTTTTGACATATAAATCCCTTAAGATCATCACATTTACGCGTAGGTGCAGGAGAACTCCAGCATTTCACCACTCCCTTTCATCTGTGGCCTTTTAACATCAGGTGAGGAGCTGGATACAAATTCCTAATTGCAAATTTGTTTATTTAATGCAAAATCCTGTTCGTAGCTAGATCAGGAACCACCATCTGAGGGTCTGATGTGGTGTTTCAGAGCAAAGGAGCTGTTAAAAGTAGCTTGTGCATGAAGCTAATTCCTTTCCAGCATTTCTAAGCGAGGGTTTTCTTGCCCTTTTTCATACCGGTTTTAACTAGGGCAATATATAATAATATTCACCAGAAATTAAGTGGGATACGAAGGCTTCTGCAGCATCTAAATCCTGCTTCCCCTCTCACCACCAGCCCTTCAGAGTAGGCTGTAGAAACTCACTGTTAACAGCAGAAAGGTCCTTATATCACAGAGCTGCTTCTCCATAGCTCTGAACAGGATGATCTCGACAGCTGAACACCTGAGAGCCCAGGTTTATAGATTTATTCATGTTTTTCCTTGTCTATTGAGGAAAAAGAGAGCGGGGATAAAAAGGGAGCTGAAAGGTATCTCATCAAGGTGGTAGGAAGGTCTCTGAGAATCATCAGTTAGAAATGATAAGGTTTGAAAAGTTGGACGCCAAGCATGACAAAATCAATAGGTTATTTAAAAAAAATAATTAAAAAACATCTATTTTGTGAAGTCAGCAGTCCTACGTTCTCCTGACCTGTCTGAGTTATGTGCTTTGAAGCCTGGACGAGTGGAAGGAGGAGGAAGTTAACTTCTGCAATGAGTAGAAAGAAAAGAAGGGTGAATATTGTCCCTCTTTTGAGATGAAAGATTGCTGGAGGCTGCAACATGGATGCGATACCATTCAGGTAGTAATTGCTTAACAGCAAACAATATGCAAAATTCCTCCACCCTTTGACGTGACAAATGCAGGAAAGTTTTGTAACTGGGAAGGACCGCATGCCCAAAGTGTGGCTCAGACCCTGGAACTGCTCTGAGGAACCCTATAAAAGCTCTTGGAGCCCAGAGCTCTTCAAACCACTCTTCTTGGCTTCTCCTTGGCGGTGAGCAGAGTAAGTGGGTTAAATCTATGAGCTTAAAAGCTGCTTTAATATGAGGTTTAATGTACTTATGTCTGAGCACCTAATATGTCTTTGCTTATTATTTGAAGAATGTTTGGGGTTTTTTTTTGTTTAAAAATTCTGGAACTGCTTTCAGCTTGGCAGGCTTTGGAGGGCATGGAATTTATATGGAGGGCATGAGGCTTCTCAAGATGCTTGTCTGTTTTGGAGAAAGAATGTTTAATGATTTTATCTGTGCCTGGGAATGCTTTGCAGAGGAAGACAATAGTTTTAGGAAGAGTTTTAAATAAGTATTTCTCAGTTCATTCTCACCTGTCCTTAATGAGGATTGGATGACTGCTAGCAGGTTATCTAATCTCTAGTCATGAATATGAATTGTACTCACACTTTACACTTGGCTGTAGAAGAGGAGCTTTCTGAATGTTGTGTATTTTGAATAAATGAGGGCTCTCCTTTGCAAACACACCCGCATGCCTCTCTTGACCAGGGCTCTCCCCACCCTGTGTGTGTTTCAGGCTTCCTTCCAGAAAGAAAGATGTCTTCCTACAGGCAGTCCTGCACCTATGGCAGCTACTCACCCTGCGAGGTGTCCTGCCCGCAGCCATACGCAGATGCCTGGAGCCAGCCCTGCGTCACCTCCTGCGGGGACTCCCGTGCTGTGGTCTACCCACCACCCGTGGCCATCGTCTTCCCAGGTCCCATCCTCAGCTCCTGCCCTCAGGAGAGCTACGTGGGCACCTCGGCCCCTCTGGAAATCGGCAGCTCCTTTGGCTATGGGGGCTCCTTGAATACCCAGAGCTCCTTTGGGTCCAGTACCTCCCTGGGTGGCAGGTTCTCCTACCCCTGCTATTCCCGCAGGTACACGACTTACCGTCGTGGGAGCTGCGGGCCTTGCTAAGCCCAGTAGGGATTCCCTGGGAAGCTGGACCCAACAGGGACCAGAGCAAAGTCCCAGGCCAGGAGTGAGCAGAGGGACATGGCTTTCAGAGGGGTAGCATATGGGGTTGCAGTGGGGTCCTCGGGAGCTGGGCAGCACTCAGCCACCCCCAGAACCAAGCCCAGACATTCTATTTCCCCTTTCCTGCTGGATTAGGCACCTGCTAACACAATCCCAGCTCTGTGGTTGAAAGGCTGTTTACTTGAGAAATACAGAAAAGGCCTTAGTTGAAATTTAAATGTTTTATAGAAGACTAAACATCAGCTAAATGATGTTAGAGAGATGAAAACCAAACTCAACTCTCAAATGCTGCAAATGCAACACAGGCAGAAGATCATCTTACAGACTGCATCCCCCAAAGAAGACAATGATGTCCAACCCCAGCAAACCCTGCAGATGTATTTTGTACCCTCTGGATTGTTATGTTCTGATGCTATGAAGTCCTTGTCCTGTTTCAATTAAAGATTATATTGCATCACAACATTTGGCTTCTGATTTCCTTTTCCCCTCAGCATAAAGCTATTGGATAACAATGCAATGCTGGGCCCCCTGCTCTGGGTGACATCTGGGTAGCACCAGATGCTCTCCAGAGGTCCCTTCCAACCTCTACTGTGCTGGGATTCTGTGAAGTCTTCTCGTGAATCAGAGAGTGGAAAACGGAGGTGGAATGAACACCAGTGTTATGCAGTATGGCTTTTAATGGGCATGAGAATCAGAGCAAACAGTTCCAGTAACGCAGGGAATAAAGACAAACACTTCGGGACCCTTTATATCACTCGGTTTGTGATATTAAGTCATGCATTTGGTCTGAAAATGTCTGCTTTCCTTATTACAGCTGTATAATTTATGTTCCAATTTTTACCCCTTTACAATACATTCATTTTAAAGCAGAAAAGGAAAAATGTCTCAAAATGTTGTAATCTGTTTCTGTTTGATGTCTCTCTCATGCAGTGAACTCCGGTGAAGTATCTATCATGGCCCACAGCTTCCTTGGCTGTAGGTGCTGAACCGGCGGTAAGAGTACGGGCTCCAATTTCCCCTTCCCAGTGAGGAGCATCCAGAATTGTAAGACCTGCTGTAGTTGCATGAGCCCCCATAACCATTTGAGCCTCCAAAAAGAATGGAGCCCCTTAAGCCAACAGCATTTCCATAGCCCCTGTAACCAAGAGAGCCCCCAGACCCGAATGGGCGACCAGGACCAACAGGTCCACAGCTGCCCACAACACTTTCCTGGGGGCAAGAGCTGAGAATCGGTCCTGGGAAAGTCAGGACAACGGGTGGTGGGTAAATGACAGCTCTGGAGTCATTGCAGGATGTCACACACAGCTCATTGCAGGTGTTGGCCAAGGGCTGCGGGCAGGTGACATCGCACGGGCTGCTGTACGGTACGCAGAGGTCTCCACAGTAAGACATTGCTCTGGAAAGCGGGAGAGTCTGAAACACAGGGAGGACATCAGAGTAACCCCCGGTCCCTTGCAAATGGTGCACAGCAGCTCACAGTGAAGGCTGTGACCCATCAGTCCCTTCCTGCACCTGGGATGAATGTGCAGCCTGAGGAACAGAGAAGCTCGGAGGGCAGCTGGGTGCTCTGCTAAGGCTTGGGGATAGATTGCTTTCTGTAAATAAGCAGCCTACAAAACAAACAAATTAATTGCATCCTAATTCTAGGATAGACCTCATTCTTTCTCCTTCAAAATGTACTTCAGAGCTCTGCAGAAGCACCAGCGGAGCACAGCTTGGGTGATATTTCTGGGGTCACGCCTGGAGCAAGTGCAGAAAGCAGGAACCTGCCCTTAGGAGCTCTCTGATGCTATGCCCTGTTTTCAGTAGGTGAGTTCCTCAGGGCACTGCCTACAGTGAAGCTTCTTGCTTCAAGATGTAGATTAAATACAGAATAAGAAGCTCCTTTCACAGCAATATTTGCAGTCAAGGAGGGGTAGAGACTTGCAGTAGAGACCTTATAGCAGGTAGCTAGAGCAATTCTGAGAGCAACAAAGCTTTACGCCAAAACAAAGCTGTAACAGTCAAAAGAATTAAGCCAAATCAGACTTACTTGGTCCGCTGAAGAGGGAAAGTTCGGAGAAGGAGGTAAACACCCCTCAGCTGCAAGTGCTTTTATACAATTCCTCCAGCCGCCTGGAGGCTTAGAGATTATCTCATTTACTTGCAAATCAGCTGTTGCTGCAGTCCTTTGACTGCTGTAATTATCTTTCCTGGGATTAGTTGCTACTTCTGAGCCCCACACAGCGGGATACGCATCTGACAACTGACCTGGGCTGCTGTGTGATCACTACTTGTAGCTGACCACAAAACACTTCTCTCCATTGAAAGTGTGCAAAACTCCTCATTAGAATCTTGAAAACTTTGGCTGGAATTCCTCCAAATCTTCCACCTGGAAGCAGAGCTGGAGACAAAAGAAATCTTTGGACTCCATTTCTATGGAGAATTAGAACTTCTTTCCACAATGAAATAATGAGCAAGGTTATCACTGGAGAAGAAGGGCTTGTATCATTTGTACCATAGATTTTTAATTAGGAGAGCTAAATTTAGCACACTACAAGGCTGTTTTTCAAACTTATTTTTAAGCATAAGCCCGGATTTTATGTAGGGTAGTACTCTTGGGTACCTTTTCAATAGATAGAGAAGATTTACACTGCGTAAAGACCATAAGGTTCATAAATTTAAGACTTTTATTTTAGTACAGCAGAGAAAGAATTGTCTTCTGTGACAAAGAAAATAACCTTGACCTGCAGAGTTATGAAGGGTCTGCTTAAGAGGAGAAGATCATGTTTTAAAGTGAAACTATTACTCATAATGAGGACCTAAAAATGCAGCAACATGTCATTAATTCTATTACAGTCGAACTCTGTATCTACAACGTGTTAATCACATGGAGGTGCTTTGAAGTCCTTTATTCTGTGGAAAAATTAGAACAACCCAGATAAGTGTTGCCTAGAGCTTCCTCATAACCATCCCACATAATTTAAGGGTAATCTGTTCCATGAAGGACAGGGTTTAAATTGGGAAGGGTGTAAACAAGCAGGAGAGGGGAAGAAATTGCAGGCAGGTGTGTTTCTGCTGCCCAGCCTACACATGAGGACTCCATCCTGCCAAACCAAATAGCTCAGAAAGCTGTTACCCCACCTGCCAAGGTCAGCAGTGCAGCTTGAAGTCACCAAGGCAAATGGACCTTATCCAAAGGTTGGGAGCAAAAGAAAGGAGAGTTTGTGTCTGGAGAATGGAAGGTCTCCACCAAGCCCTTCCTAACCATGGTTATTGCAGCCAAAGCCTCTGCGAGCATCTGTCATTTTTGCAAACCAAGACAGCTGTGGGTCTGCTATCACCCTTTATCCTTATCTCTTGGGGTGGATGCCTTCAGCCAGCCCAGGAAGATGAGGATAGTGAAGGACCATGTGCAGATCTAGGAGTGTGTCAACATCACCAATTACTAGCACCTAAACTGACCAGCTACTGCCCAGGGTTCATTCCTATGGTGATCACCTGAGAAATTAAAAGAGAAGTGACCAAATCATCCATCACAGCAGGCAGAGATCTTTGCTAGGGCAGAAGCTTTGAGAGGCCTGTGATATGGTGACCTAAAACCTGCCAAGCTGGTTGAGAACTGTTCATTGCAGACAGTGGGGAGAGTGAAACATTCCTCCAAAAATACAGAAGAGCGGCCAGAGATTGGAGGTCCCAAAGCCTCCTTTTCTGTGGACTACAGAGGGAGTCAAGCCGGTGGGTTTAGCCCTAAATTGGGCACCTAAAGCAAATCCCTTCTACTTTTCATCTCGCTTTGCATAGAGATAACTTCTCAAGGAGAGGGGGATTTGAGGCTCTGTAAGCTTCAAACGTGCAGCAAGGAGCTGTAATGATAAATTAGTAAAAGTAATGGGCAGGAGTGAGCGAATTCCTCATCACTCTTTGACGTGGTTGACACCCTTCGGGGGAACCAGCAGAAAATTCCAGATAAGCACTTACAGACTCGTTAGATTATTATGTAGCCTGTAAATTCCAGTAATTGTCATATGCTCCAGTTACATCGGACACCCTAAAGGGACAGATACTGCACAAATGCAGGCTGTGAGACATCACCTCTCCTAAGGGGTTTATTGTATAAGCGTAAAATAATAGTGTGTAAAATAATAGCATTTCAAATTATGGGAGACAGTTTTATAGAGCAAGCGGTGATAGTAATATTTAACAATTAATTGGGGCGAGAAGGGCAATGGCTGTTAAGAAACAATGCTGGTGTTAATCCTTTTAGAGCTGACTTGAACAGCATACGCAGAGCCTTTCCTAACCCTTACCTTCAGTAGTCCTGCTTCATCTGGTCTGCGGTTTGGTCTCCAGCACTTATGAATCAGCAGCACTAAGAAATTAATAATTTATAGCATAAAAATACAATTTTAGGGATGAGTTTCCAGTGGCTTTGATGATGGTTTGCTGACTGCTCCCAGGGGAAGCTGGAGTTGGTTCTATAAGGGAGAACGTGTGCATTGTCCTTCCAGATCTGACCCAGTCTAAGGCTTTCAGTCATAACCTCCTTGGAGAAGCATCACCAGTGTTATGTTTTGGAGGGGAATGATTAGTTAACTCCAGGGTATCTTACTCCAGCAATTATCAGGATGGCGATAACCCTGCACACCACTGGAGTCAGAGAACCCTCATTGTTAACGTCTCCTGAAATGCCTGTTCTCAGCAAGCCCAAGAATTTCACAGGCTGTTGCTCCAGGGATCTCTGTAGTGACTCACCATAATCTAGAGATTATTTTGACACATTGACAGCAAACTCATGAACAAAGAGGAAAACATGAGCAGATTAAGCACAGAAACACAAATATTCTTTATGGCAGTGAGTGATGAGTAGTCCCAGGGCACGGAGCTCCCTCCTGACCTTTTCCAACAAAGTGCAGCAACCATCACCATGAACTTTGTCATCATCCTGACTTCTCTGCAGTAATTACACAATGCCTTTTTCTCTGCCTTTGATCTGCATGGATGGGATGTGCTGTAGATTTTGGATGGTGTTCAGCTCCAGATGCACATGTTGGAAAGGATATTTTCAACTTCGGTCTCTCTAGCTTCCTTATTTGGAATTTATCTATTGCTTATAGCACTTTAGAAGCCGGTAACTGGCTGTTGTAGGCTGGAATAGGATTGTTACAGGGAGGGAAAGGCAACTTGCCTCATGGGAGGATCTACCTCTTATACATTACCTTGGCAAAACAACGTCTTTGGGTTTATTAGCATGTCTTAACTGACTCAAGTCTTGGAAAATAAAGAGTAAGGCCTGAAAGACTTGCAGGGATGATTCATGTGCAAAGATGAAATCTTGATGAGGGACACGGCATCATGAGCCCCGTGTGGTGAAACATCCCAAACTGCTTTGAAAACATTGCTTGCTGAGGATGGAATGAGTGTTGATACTTGTCAATCTTTTTAATACATCTGCAGCATTGGCCTTTGCATCGCGTTTTGTTCCAGCTGTTCTAAAGAAACACCACAGGCACCAGTGACCCAGCGCGTTTCTCAGGGCCAGGTAACCCTGAGGAGGAGCAGCAGGAAGGTGAAGGTTCCTGCACTCACCCCATGGGGCTTTTGTGGGGCCCCACATAGATCCACAGGGCCCTGACCTTCCAAAGATTTTGTATTTAATAAGCTGTTTTGAAAGTTTGCCACTTACTGTCTCTACCTCAACTGTAAATTCTCCTCCAAACCATCTTTTTTTTCTTTTCTTGCCTATCTTCTTCTTGCTGCCAGGCCAAGACCGTCTTGTGATTTCATTTATATCAGGGCAGCCAAACAGTAAAACTTCTCTGTGGTGTTAAGCAAACACTATCATTTACGTTAGACCTTTCAAAAGATAGCAACAGTTGAGTCTGATCCAAGCTTTTCCATGGCAGCAAGTCATTTAGCTTTAGGGCAGCAATTATCTTTTCTATAAAAAGTGACATCATAACTACCTACTTTCCATAAAATATTAGCGATGGCAAAAAGCGATAAGAAGCAAAACAGCTGGGAAAGCGACAGGCAGCAGACTCAGAGCTGTCTCACGTTGTAAACAGAAAAAGACATTAAGGGAAGGGACTGGCACAGGCTTATCACTGGGCTGATCTTCATTAACAGGCAATGATGAAGACCTTGCCGAGGCCATGGCACAGCAGCAGGTCTTCTGGGCATGTGAGTGGCAGCAGTGGATCCAGACAACAGCCCAGGCCATTTCCTCGGCTGGTTCATGATGACCCTGGCTGGAAGCAGGTACCTAGACTTGCCTGGAGCACACCCCTAGATTTGCAGGTAGGTTTTGCTGTCCCCGAGTTGCCTTTACGCCAGGGTTTGAGTCAACCTGGTCTTATTCCACAGGAGGGCAGCAGCCTCAGCACAGAGCTGGGTGAACACACCTGCACCCCAGCTGGGTCCCACAGCCCCACCAACCTTGACCAACCTGCCCCAGGGCACATTCCCCCAAGTGGAGAAGGGAGCTGAGCATAGAGGAAACTCCAAATCCTCTGATGGAGATGTTTATTTGTCCCATCAGACCCTCCCAACCTTGGGAAAAGGGGTTACTGGCAGTTGCCAAGTGTCTTTGCAATGGTACTTTTGGTGGTTCATCTAGAGATGGTCTATTGCTCAAGTTTTCCATTTTTCCTATCTTTACAATCTTGTTTAAAATATGGTCACCTGGAGAGTAAAGTTTCACTTCTGGAAGTACTGGGTTGAGGGGTCTAAAGGTATTTTGTGAGCCCTTCTTGAACTTGGGCTGATTAGAGGCAGCCCTACATCTTGATCGTGGACCTGAAAGGTATCCTCATAAAACAAAAGAAAAGCCACTTGATAGTGAAAATCATCAGTTTACTATAAAAAAAAATAAATCCTGAGAATATATGGAGAGAAACGTGTGGGAAATCATGACCTTTCTCTCTTTTTTTTTTTCCAAATCAGTTATTACAGAGTCTTGGGGAGTGTAACCCAGGTAATATACCATTAACATTCTATTAACATACCACTTTACATGTGTAATACATCAGAGCATGTTTGTGAAGCACCCTGGCTCCCTTTGTTCTGCGGAAGTCCTGGAATATTTCTGGGAAGGGTATAATTGCAAGAATGACACAGTATTTCCCAGGCACCAAAAGACCGTGACTTAAATAAGCAAACGTGTGTACGTATCCATTATGGAAGAATGAAATGAACATGATCTTTAGTATAAAAACAGCATCTGAAGTTGCTTGGCATGAGCAGGACACGCCTGATGTCCCAACCAGCGTCTGCCTGGAGGGATCTGCTGCTGGCACCAGCAGGGCAGACGTAGGTACCTGAGGCTTTGACCAGAACATCCAGGAGCAGGTCAGAAACTGGTGCTCCAGGTCCATGGGTGACTGCTAATGCTTACATGTGGAAAAGAGTTCTTTCCAAAAGTAGGCTGGAAAAGTTTTGATGAAGAAATAGGAAGAATATCTTGAATCTGTGTCTGTTCTGTTTATAGAGAAGAAGGCCTCCAAACAGGACTGGTTATGGCTTAGAACAGGACACTCCAAAAGTACGTATTTTGCTAGAATCTAGAGGTGTGCACCTAGAAAATGCAGAACCACTTTTCCCTATTTATTCCTAGAGGGCTTCTGCTCGCTGTTTTCCAGTCTACATCCTGAACTATACAACCAATGCCCCATTTTCAGGCAGTGGCCTTCAGAGCAGAACCAAATCCTTAATATGACCTGGGTGTCAGGTCTTGAGTGGTCTGGGAAGTGTCTACAAGCCATCTTCTGTTCCTGTATACAAGGCTGAGTGTTACCAAGAGAGCATTGCAAATGAGCAGCAGAGGAAAAAGGAAGATTCAGAAGGCCAATGGTTTGATGCAGCAGCATTTTAATGTGAATGCAAGGTGGAGTAAACATTTGCAGAAAGAATAATGCAGGCTAGAAAGAGCATATTTCTAGAGACAAGAAAAGCTAAAACCAATTACCCATTCCAGTATGACACATTTCATTGAGATCATAGAATGGTTTGGGTTGGAAGGGACCTCCTAGATCACCTAGTTCCAACCCCCCCTGCCCTGAGCAGGGACACCTCCCACTAGACCAGGTTGTTCAAATCCCCATCCAACCTGGTCTTGAGCACATCCAATGATGGACCACCCACAACTTCCTTAGACAACCTTTTCCAGTGTCTCCCACCCTCAGAGTGACGAACTTCTTCATAATTTCTAATCTAAATCTACCCTCTTCCAGGCTGAAGCCGTTGCATGAAGAAGTTCACTTCCCTCACACTTGCTGAGTCTGACATTCAAATCCCTACGCGTGCCTCGTTTTAAAACCATGCCCAACGTCAAACTGGGTAGAGAAAGTTAAAAGCGCAGACGTAAGATGCAAAGCCACAAGAATAAAGAAAGCATTAATCTAAGCTAAAGCGCCATGTAGGAATTAAACGTAGGGTCCTGGTTTTCAGGGGTGCTTCCCCCTCCGGTAGCCATGCCTGTAAATCACGTGCCATGTTCTTTCACTTCTTTGCTTGTTCTTTTCCTGTTGGGTATTCTTCGGTTTAAGCTGATTAGATCTTCTTACAGAAGCCCCTCTGGCAAGGATGCTTCCAACGGGTGGAATAGGTGTAGGAACGCTCCGGCGCGCACTTGGAAGTGCACTGGGCAGCGCAGGGGGTAGCACACTTGGAAGTGCACTGCGGAACGCACTGGGGAGCGCAGGAGGGAGTGCACTTGGTAGTGCATTTGGTAGCGCACTTGGTAGAGCACTTGGCAGTGCACTGAGGAACACATTGGGGAGCGCAGGGGGGAGGGCACGGTGCGGGGCACGGTGCAGGGCACGGTGCGGGACATGGTGGAGGGCACGGCGGAGGACATGGTGGAGGACACGGTGGAGGACACTGAGGAACGCACTGAGTAACGCACTTGGTGTCGCACTTGGTCGCGATCTGCGGGGCACAGCAGGGCTCCAGGCACTCAATGCCCTTCTGCCCTGAAGTGATCGCCACGCCTGACTCCAAGGTACCGGCCAGCTCAGCTGACTCCGTGGAGCCCACGATAGTTTCCTGAGGGTAGGTGGTGAGGATGGGTCCTGGGAAGGTCACGACCACGGGAGGTGGGAATATAATCACGCGTGAGTCGGGGCAGGCGATGACGCAGGGCTCGTTGCAGGCGGCGGCGCGTGGCTCGGGGCACCTTGTGTTGCATGGGACGGAGCATGGCTCGACACACACGGTTTTCTCACAGGACATCTTTTAGCTGTGGTGTAGATCTGCAAGGTACAGGAAGGAGTAAATATTAAACCTAAGGAGCCAGGAGGACAAGATCAGCACTGGAGCTAAGCTACAGAGAGCCCTGAGGAGCCACAGGTTGGTGGGGAGGTTGGTACCCATCCTGTTCTGCTTTGCTTTGCTTTGCTCTTCTCCTCTGTGTTTTTTCAAAAGCCAATTCCTTCCTGCAGACACCAAAAAAAAGACCTCTGTGGGGTTGCTGCTGAAATAACAACTCCTTTCTTCTATGTAATTTGGACTCCAGAGGTGGAGTTCAGTAAAATTAGGGTGATGCAGCACCGAGCATTGCACGAGACACACAAGAGGTTTTACTCTACTGAATTTACACATTCTCTGGGCTAAGCAGACAAAAGGCAGAAAGAGGTACATAAATCATTACCTTCTACATGAGGCAGTCAATCCCATCGGGATACCAAATCCTATGTTTTTAGTGAATTCAGTTTGTAACACGTGGCTTTAACACAGCATATTTAGTACCAAACTCACTTGGAAAATTAAACAAATAAGAGCCCTCTGCAAGGTCACAATGAAGAAACTGAAGCACAGCAGAAACCTGAAAGCAGGTCTTCTGAATTTAAATTTCTGAGTAAAGCTGTACACGTGGACTGAATTCTACACCTCCTTTTCCTTTTGAAATAAAGGATGGGGAAGTAATCTGGAAAAATGTCATAAACCAACATTTCAGGCCATCATTTCAAATTTATCCAAATCCCAAAACAAAGCACCAAATGTTTTGGTTAATCTGGGAGCTGGTTAATCTCTCATTTCAGAGTAAATGGAATATTTTGTTTTCAGTCAAGGCGATTACTTAGTTTTTTGTCTAACCGAGCTGCATATTAGAAAAGCCTGGGTGGGGCTCAGCCTGACTCAAGCAATCTTTCTGGCTTTTTTTTTCCCCCTTTGTTGTTGTAGACACAATGCCAAAATACCCATTATTCACCTAAACTTCTCCTGACCTTAAACCCTAATCCACATGTTATCTTCAGGTTCCCACCCTTTCATTCTACTACACCTATTAATTCTATGCTCTTGACCTGCAAATCCCTCAGCAGAAAGTCAGAGAAAACACCGAAAATCACTGAAATAGCTGAAAAACATCCACTTATCCCACGATCTCAGTATTTCTATAGCTTATCTCAATATTTACATGATTCCTCTGTCCAAAATCAGGTAAAACTTATAAGCCACATGACCAGAACAACCCTGCCAGATGTATACTGCTGGATAAGATATTTTAAGGCTACATGCATTAAAATTCCACAAAGTAATGGAAGTCAGTGTCTTTAACAACATCTAGAATTCAAATGTATTTTTAAACCTCAATCCACCTGTGTCTCTGAATGAATAATTAGCAAATGACTCTTCCATGAAAATAAACCCCTGAGTATTGTACAGCACCACAGAATATTAATCCAAAACTCATCTCTGAAGTAAGCGCAACTATTTCAAAAATGATCCTTCTTTTTTATTATTTTCTTAGGAAGAAGAAGTTATATCAGAATCGAACTTACTCAGTTCACCGAGGAGAAGTCAAGAGAACCTGCTGAAAGGTGTCTGAATCATGAATGGTTTTATATACCTTCCTGGACCACCGGAATGATGCAAGAAAATAACGTCACATTTATGCATTAGGTTCCATTACTCCCCAAACAAAATTTGATGTATAATTACAGTAATTGTTTTGCTTGCTGTTGGTGTTGATTACCCTATTCTCACCCAGCATGTGACCTGCATGGTCCCTTCCATGGATTCCTTTCATTTCATGGTTTTGAACGTCCAACACTCTCCTGCAGCCCTGACGATGTGGAAGGGACTGAACCCTGGCTCGCATGGGAGCCCTGTGGGTGCCACAGATCCTCAGAGGTTCTGCAGGACTCATCCTCACAGTTCCTGAGAGAACAGCGGTTTGTTTTCCTTGCATGACCTCCAAGAATGCATAAGAGCCTAACCTAGCATTAGTAGCTAAGTGTGCTTGGTAGTTTAATGCTTGTCAGGACATGTTTACAGAACCTGGAGTCACTGCATGACTGTAGTGTCAGGATCACCTTGGAGAGACTCTCCTTGCAGAGCACGGCATTGCCCGTGGTGGCCTGGCTCCTCACTTCGTGTCCAAGTTTCTTCCAAGGCAAGAATATAAAACACTGCAAGGGCATGAGGTGGTGGCCACAGATCCAGTTTAGCATAAGAGAGCTCCTCCTCTGCAGTACAATTCCTGGCCAAGCCCAGGAAGAAACAGAGCCTGTTGGGACAGGACAAGAGGTAATGATTTTAAACTAAAAGGGGGAGATTTAGACTGGAGAGAGGGAAGAAATTTTTTACACTGAGGGTGGGGAGAGCCTGGCCCAGGCTGCCCCGAGAGGTGGTGGCTGCCCCAGCCCTGGAGCCCCCCCAGGGGAG
>JANHFX010000508.1:86145-109740 GCA_027560015.1 Chloroceryle amazona | reverse complement strand
AAGGGTGGTGGGTGATGGAGGGGTGGTGGGTTGTGGAAGAGTGCCGTGTCACATGAGGGTGGTGGGTCATGGAAGGGTGGTGGAGTGAGGGTGGTGGGTCATGGAAGGGTGGTGGGTGGTGGAGTGAGGGCCGGCACTGCGGGGGCAGGTGGGGCTGGCGGGGGCCCAGTGCCAGCTCTCGGCAGGTTCCTCTCCGGCCAGGCCGGGTGTGAAGGAGCAGCTGAGATGAATTGCAATACCTCCCACTCCTCTGCCCATTTGTTTCTTATGAATGCATAATGAATGCTAATGAATTCCTCACTTGGGGCATATGGTTAAGACATATAGAGCCTAACCTTGCTACAGAGAAGAAAGACCTTGATGTTACAAGATGAGGGAGAGCCGGGAGGAACCCAGTGATTCGTGAGCTGAGCTTGGGTCACGTGGGACTGATCCTGCTCCAGCCCAAGGTCTTGTTCAAATGCAAAGCCTACAGGACCTGGAGAGGGGAGGAGAAATTATTTACTTCCCTACTGAAAGAAAAGCAAACAAATGTCCACCAGTATGTTTTAGAGGCTGGAAGTTTCCATGAGGTTAAAGAAAATGGATTTTTCCTTTCTCGGGAGAAATAGGGAGAAAAATGTTTCACAGCGGTGCAGAAGGGAAACGGATACACAAAGATTCAAAAGCAATGTTGGAAAGGCCCAAAACCACCCACAGTTTACGCTCCTTTACATCTCATCAGCCCTTGGGCTTCTCGACTGAAAGCAGTGACTGGAGGTGCCCTGTAAGCACCTGAAGCGAGGGATGGGTTTGTGCAGTGACCAACTCCCCTCCAGAAACCTGTCAGAGAAGATGAGTTACTCTGCCTTGGACTACAGCTAAGGAGGGGGTGATACCTGCGGGCTGAGGGGGAGACAGGGGCAGAGAAGGGTGGTGTGAAGATGCTGCAACATCACCGCAGACAAAAGCTTTGGAAATGAAGGATGCTAAGGGATTAAGAGGAGATGTGGCAGTGGGGCTCAAAGGGCTGGTGGGACAGCAGGAGAGGCTCAGGACTGCAAGGCAGAAGCTTCAATACATTTGGAAACTATTGTGAGACTTCTTTTTTAATGGGAAAAGCTGAAAACTTGATTCTCCAAACAACTTTGGAAGTACCAAGTACTTCAAAGAAGCAAAGACTTACAGACCAAGACTTAAAACGAGCTACCTTAGATACCTGTAAAACCACAAGACCTCTTTACCGGGCTATAAACCAAACTACTCCTGGCTGAGCTGTGAGTCTGCTCACAGCTCTGACTCCTCTGCTCTCAGTCCCAAGCCTGGCAGTGCTAACGACCTCCAATATTCCTCCTTGGGTTGCTGTCATGTCTGGAAGCTATCAAAGAAACATACACCCTGATGGTCTGTCCCCAAAGCGTTGGAAAACACCAAGACAATACTCAAGGACTTTCAAAGTATTCCAAAAACGTCTGAAGAAATTTTCAGCCACACAAAAATTCTTTCAATACCAAACATTGTCACAGGACCCTTTAGGGAACCTGCAGCAGGAAGATTTCTGAGCGAGACCACCTCTCTTGAATAGCTGGGGTCTGATCTGACACGTGAGCTGGATGCTCCACCACTGGCATTAGGACTCTGACCACTGTAGGTGAAGGCTTGTCTTTCTCTTTGCTATTTTCCAGCTAGCTTTATCCACATCCTCTCCCCTAAACTGTAGCAGCAGCCATCAGATGGACACTTCTTCAACACCCTGAGGCATTGCTGTCCTTTGCTGTCCACCTCATGCTTTATAACAGGAGCTGAGATCAGTCAAAACAATGTAGAAAAGCAGCATTTTCCACAGCTCGTGACTGTTAATTTATCAGTGCGTTTCTGAGAACAAAGCAGCCCAGGTACCTCACTGAGCAAGTGGTGAAAAACAGCAGAGAGAGAGCTGGAAAAATTTCAAAGTCCTTCTAAAAATTAAAATCTGAAAGCCAGCCAAGTCCCAGCAGCTGAGTGGAGGTGCGAGGCATTTAGTCTCCGGGGTGGGCAAAAGCAGCCGACAGCCGTATGCAGTGTGCATCAACACCTCTTGACACTTATGAATACGGGGCTGGTGCTGATGCCCACTTGGATGAAAGAACGGAGTGAGATTGCCAGCCTCGAAGCGGGTGGAAGGGAGGGATGATCTACAGCAAGATGTTGGGTTTTCTTTAACCCTCGCTCACACAAAGAGCAGCCCATGCACCCGCTCGTCTGGGGGGCTTTGAGCTGTGGAGATTGAAAGAGTGCAAGAGTTTGGGTGCAAGTGAGCTGAAGGATGGATCTGGACTAAGCCCATGGGAGGGGATCCGTAGGGTTGTGTGCGCAGCTGAGCCACGTGTTGATGCTGGTACTTTGTGCTGGGGGAAAAAAGGTCTCATGGATTTCTTACAGCACTGACTTAATTTGTGGAAATGCTTCAGTTTGCTGGGAGCTGGGGTTGTTGAGCAACTCTGGAAACTCAGGTCCTTTGCACCTCCTGCAGTACTTCGCAGACAGCTCAACAGCAAACCCCAACTCCTGAAAAGCAGCAATCGTGCTGCCAGTAAGTTTCCAAGCCTTGATGACTTCTTTCTCCAAGCCCAGAGGAGATACTGTGATCACCTAAAATAACTCTTTGCAATAAAAGATTGTGGTAGGAACAAGAAGGTTTCAGTGAAAACTGCTGAAGGCTCAGCTTGGAGTGTGTTTTAAAACCCTAAATTCGTGTAGTTGGGGGCAGCCTGGGCTGAGGGTTTGGGTCATGGCAGCCTCATCAATGGACAAAGAACCTCTTTAGTTTTAAATGCCAGTCTCCTTTGCTTTCAGACTTCTCAGTTTTGGGTTTTGGCTTTCGCCGAATCCGAAACAAAACAACAATGTAATCCCAACCTGCCCAGCTCCTTCCTGCCCCTCCTGCTCCCCTTGCAAGAGGCTTCCCTAGCAGAGCCCCAGGGGCCAGAGCAGCAGCATCCCACTATAAAGCCTTCCCAGCTTCCCCAGATCCAACTGGGGACCTCACCAGGAATAGTCCTCATGCTACCACATTTGCATGACAGACGGCTCCTTTGCATTATCCACCTCTTCCCACAGAGGCCCCATCCATCCCTCGGGCATCCCAGGGGGGATATCTGCTGTCGCAGGCTGTTTTCCACCCCCTCACTGCCCACCCTCATCCTCACTCCTATGAGCTTCCAGCAAAGCATCGCTCCAATGCGTTGGCCCCACTTTAACTTCTACTCGTGCTAGAACCTTCCATCAATGTCTAAAATGTCACGCCTCTGGGATACAAAGAACATGACCGTGCTTTGACATCTGTGATGACCACCCTGCGTGGACACGCTCCAGCTCGGCTCCAAGCCCCCAGCTCACCCCAGTGAGGGACTGTGGTGGGCAGGAGGAAGAAAGGAGCATTTCTCTGGGAGAGGCACAGTCCTTACCCCAGCTGCAACATGCACTGTGCCTGATATGTTGTAATGACACGGAAATGAATAGAATAAACTGACTGAGTGGCATTATTATTAACCTCTGTTACCTCAATAAATCACACCAAAGAGCAGCAATTACTCCTGTTTCTGACAAATACTGGTTACGCAGCAGATTCCCCCCTTGCTCTCAGTCCCACGTCCTCTCCCTCACTCTCTTTCACAACTGGAACCAGGAAGGTGCAGTGCACATCAGGGTATTGAAAGAAATAAGAATAATTTAATAACAGCTCATAAAGGCACGTAAAAGTTAACACGTGGCTTCTGTGGCATCCATCTGCTTCACTCTTAAACTATCTACGTCACTCTTAAAACATCTGCTTCACTCTTAAACTATCTATGTCCCTCTTAAACCATCTACTTCACTCTTAAGCAAGGCAGCAGGCTCTCCAGGGGCTCTGCATCCCTGAGTGGATCCCAGTTCTGGCTCCTCAACCCAATGCCTGTACATTCAGCACTCATTCATCCATCCGTGCACACATACAGATATGTGCATTTCTTCTGCATCCAGTTTTGGATCTCAGGAATTACTGAATGAAAAGGCTGGGAAGTAAAACTTACCCTCCTCCAAACTCTGGGCCAAGATATGAGTCAAGCTCTTGGCCCTAAATCAGGACCAGCCATCGGGCTTTCTGTATAGCACTAACTTGGCTTGGGATTTTGTCACGCGCTCGTGTCAACACCAATATGAGTTCAGGAGTATGATGCTGCTTCCAAGCCAGCTAATTTCTGCGGTCGGTGCCAGGCTTTCCGATCGATAAGCTCAGAATTTAGTCAGCACAAAGAGCCTCACAGCAGAGTGCTATCCTTGCATATTTAAAGCTATCTGGAAAGGGGACTTTTCAACAATGATATTCAACGAGACTTAAAAATCAATCCTTGTTTGAAGGAGCTGGCAAAGTATTGTAGCAATCATCGTTGAAATGCCTGGATTAATAATAAATCAGAGTTGACAAATATTTTTTGCTTCGTGGATTTGTTCTCATGGCTGAGCTGGTCATGGACACAAGAGCTGAAGACTTGTGGCTTTAAAGAAAGATTCAGAATTACAAGTCAATAAACTTTGATGGTAAAGCTGAACCTGTGTGCTTTACTTGTTTGCACTGTTTTGTCTTCAGAAACCCAGAGGTGTCACTTTGAGGAGTTTAAAAATTCCCTGGGAGTTTCCCAAGTCACACATGTGCGTGTATGTGTAAATATAGACAGAGAAATGCAGGGGTATGAGTATCTATCTGTGTGTACGGATTTAAGCGTATGGATTTATGTGTAAATAGATCCGTATGTGTATATATTTATCTGTCTCTATTTACAGTGCAATAGCAGGATTATAATATTCAAATTGCCCAGTCTTCAAATAGTTTGAAATAAGAATTGAACAACTGCTCTGTGGCCAGAAATAGCTGGAGCTGGGTTTCCTCCTGCAGTGGTAGATGTGCTCGTGCCGCATGTAGCATCCACTTCTCCTGCCTTCCCTGTCCCAGGAGCCTCTGGGAATGCACCATCCGTGTGAACATCCCGCTCCACGGACCAGAAAATACAGAAGAAGCAGAGCCGGGCTGGTTACCGAGCCAGGTGAAACCTTCCTTTTGAGCTGGCTCTGCTGGGCTCTATTTGCTTTCTCATGCTTAGCTTTTCATTAATCCAGTGTGAAATGCCAGTCTCTGCTGTCAGCACCCTCTGGTACAGCACCAGTGTCCCATAGCTATAGGTGCTAGACAAACCCAGAAGACACAAGAGTGACCCAAAAGCACGGGTGACCCTTACCTCTCTGTCTGGAAGTCACCAAGAGGACAATAGATACGATCACGTGAATACCCTGAATAAATTTCACGGCACTGGCTTGTTTCCTCTGATCCCATTTCAGCAGAGTAACGGTGCGTGGTTTTCACGCAGGGAACTACAACTGGTAGGACCGGGGGGAAATATTCAGCTCGTTCTGAAGCGCCTGCTCGTCTCGGTAGCTTTGCTATTGCTAGATCTGCAATGAGACCCAACCTTTGTTTTAGGTCAGCTCGAATCTAATTTAGGGAGGAATTTTTGTTGTATGGATGTCTTTGTGACTTATGTGCTCAGAGTTGATTTTACTCCCCCAATCTTATTAAGGACTTATTATAAAGTGAAGGCTGCTGCAGAGTCCATGAGGGTATGGGAGAGGTGCTCTTTATTGCTAGCGAGGGGTACATGTGCAAGCTAGGAAGAGTGAAAGGGAAGCAAACCAGACATAAATCATCTGGGATGACAGCCAGTAGAGCCTAAAACACATGGAAAAGCAAGATTATTTTCTTCCTCTTTCCCAAAGAGCAGAGGATCTGATCCAAACCCTGACAGTGAGTAAAGCCTTCAGGAGGCACCAGGCGTGCAAGAAACGGGACAGGACCTCTTCCTGACCAACCTCGGTGACCTAGTTTCCATACTTTCATTATCCTAAAATAATCCTTCTTCTCCTGCCCCCCCCACTGCTTCTGAGGGAAGGAGGTGGGATTTTGTCATTGCCAGCAGGGCGAGAGGAGCGGGGCTCGTTTGGGGACGAGGTGGCCAGAGCCCACATTTCCTCCCCTTTCTTTTCCTCTGGAGCGTGCGACAGTTTGCAACGGGAGGACTGGCAGTTGCAGGAGCAAAGTAGTCAAAAAAACCCCACCCAGTCCCACATGACAATGACTTTTCTCAGATGATAAACATAATAATAAAACCCCTCCTAGTAGCCAATATGATGCTAATGCTTCTTAGCTCTGTCAAAAGTGAAAACAGCTCCTTGCTGTCAATTACTGGAGGGACAGCTGGAGTCTCTCCTCTCACTGTCAGGATGCAGACATATTGCATGTCATCGAGAAGGTAACAAATTCACCAGGACAGCATCACCATCTGTCACCAACAGAGACACCGCCGAAACAAAGGGTCAGGCTCCGGCGCGGAGCTCGGGCCCGATCCTACCCCGCCTCGCTCCTCCTTTGCTGCGAAGAGGAGGGGGGCAAACAGAGGTGCCCCCCAAAGCCCCGCACCCATCCTGGGAATACACAAGGGATTTTATAACCCAAGGGGATGAGCTTTGAGTTTTGAACTGCTTTATTTTCACCAACAAACCTCCGGGTGAAGCCTCCAGACCCTGCTGATGGGTATAAGCCACAGCGTCAAACGCGGTCTGGTTTAGCACCATCCCTCACCCAGTCTCCATCTCCAAGCTCAATGTGACCTCCTTATGCATGGAGCATCTTCCTACAAGCACGAGTAGATGCGCTCGGGCTACTCGTAGGAGTAAAATGACACCCAGGGAGGGCTGAGGGATCAGGCTGTAAGTTGATTTGTTTGGGGCCAGATGGTTGATTCTCCACATTATTGAAGTCTGACTGCCCTGGATCTGCTCTCGTGAGGAGATGCTCGCCCACCCCAGGAAGGTGCTTACACTGGTCCAAACTACACCTGGTCTAGATGCCAGCAAAACAACAAATAATTCTGATATGTTTTGAGGTAATTTTTAGGATTTAACCAGTTCTCCAAACACTTCAAAAAAACATTGTTCAACTCCCCCCCCCCGCAATTAATAATGTCACCTTTGAAAAACATGGTTTTGAAGATGCTGTTCAGGAGAATGGTGTAAATAATGTAAATAATTTAAGAGATTTTCTTTTTCTCTAGCCTATATTGTTGTGCTATTTAAAAATAACCCACATAACTCCATTCTTTCACTCAAGATGACGTTTATTTCCAACTGATGATGTGCTAATTATTTCGAGAGCAAAAATTTACTCTTGACAAAAAAAATCATTGTACTTAAAATCACGTAGAGTGTTGAGATTTTGCATGAGCCTGAAAGAAAGATGTTGCTGCAAAAGCAGCCCAATGTGACAATGCAACATGTTTCAAGTAGCTCCTGTGCTTGTGGTATGGTATTAATTTGGGATACCCTGTGGCTGCTGGCAAATGCAGCACTGTGGGGTCCAGCTGACATCTGGGGATACCCTTTGGGTTTCCAGAGCCGGATGGCAGCTTTCCTATTTGCCATCAGTTGCATGATCCAGGACTTAACATTTATAGCCTTAAAAATCTCAGTGTTATTTAGAAGATAGCTCAGGAGCCAGTCCAGTGAAGGAAATGAAGTTACTTGGAATTAAATAGCACAAGTCAGGCTTTGGCTGTCATTTGGATGCTGCGTTGCTCTGGTCCTGAAGAACTTCCCTGGAAAACCTGCCTCCCCCCACTCTACTGCACACTAAGAATGCAAAATAAGCACAACAGATATCTGATATTTCAAAATGCAGCAAAAAACCTCAGATTTTCTACTGTTCTTTCCCAGCTTGTGCTATTTCTGCTGAGATTTACAACCAGCACACAGTTGTTCTAAGAAGAAAATGTTACCGCAGACACAAGGATTCGTTTCTAACATGGAGAATCAGCCCGTCTTCCAGCCACATGCCTATATGCCAAAATGCATTTCATGCTTTAGGCTACAGTAAATGACAACCGACTACCCTGAATCATATGAAATAACTCTTAAAGAAGCTACAAGTGCTGCTTCTCCCCCTTGCCAGCGCTGTTTCATCTCCCAAACCCAGGGCACACATCTCCAACATGCAGAGGCAGAGCACGGAGCTGAGAGGCTGCATCCCTCATCCTCCCCTCCACCTCTTCCTTCTCCCTCGGCACGTGCGGGTTGCCTTGGGAGCTCTCGCTTGACTCTCCTCCAAGGTTATGTCAAGACTGCTGTGATGGAGAGTCACAGGATACAGGGAGCAAGAGGCTGGAAATGAGATTTGAACTGTGGCTGGTGGTCCTCCCTCCATCCCTCCCTTCCTCCTGCCCTGGTGCGCCCTTCTCCTCTCCTGCAGAAATCAGGAGGTGCTTGAAGGAGCTGCAGAACTTCCACGCTCGGTGCCATATAAAGTCACACGAGGGAAAGAAGCAGGTTTGTAAACTAGTTTGGGAGAGTGATGTGTTTGTAGGGAAAGGAAAGTGGTGGTTGTTCTCGTTAGAAAGCAGGGCACAGAACAGTTCTGCGTTCGACACTGTGAGCTGGGGGCAGGTGGTTTGGGCTGGGATTGCTGCCTCACTAGTCCCTCCTCTTGGGGAGGCTGGAGGTGACTCACTTACTTGTTGCACAAGTTCCACAAATCCTACTTCCTTGAACTGCCACCATTTTTGGAGGCTGCTCTTTGTAAGACTTTTAAATGGACTCTCCTCTGCAAACCTCACTATTGTCGTCGTTCTGAGAAGAGCAGATAGACCAAAAATTCATTTGTGACACCTCTACCAAAGCCTTTCTGGAAGGTGTTTTATCCACGAGGGAGCTGAGACCATTGGAGAGGCTCTGACAGAGCAGAGAGTTGAGCTCTGAGGTCTCCTGAGCTATTTCTCTGCTCTTCAGGACATCCTCCATCCTCATCCCCATGCGGGACAACATCTTCCACCAAGTAAATCCCACCCCTGAAACAGATTTAAACCCAGGCAGTTTGCTGAAATTTAAAATTTTCCCTCTAAAATTGAACATGATCCTGCCTAAAATCAACCTCAAAAAACCCCCCAAACACTTAGGAAGCCACATAGAAGAGCTGCTCCTCAAGAGCCTGTCCTGCTCTGCTTTGAAGAAGTCACCTGGGCAGAGAAACCACCTCGTTTAAAATGCAAGTTGCAGGTTTAACAGCATGGAAGGGATGAAGCCTGGGCCACGCACTTGGGATGTGGACAAGGTTTTAATTCTCCTGTTTGCAAAGACTGCTGCAAACCAAAGCAAACCCTGCCCTGGCTGCCCAGCTTATTTTGCCCTGTGATAGGCTTAGAGCTGTATGAGGGTCTTTTATCTTTATGGCTACATCAGAAAAAGGCCAAATGATCAAATGCTCCACATACCCCTCTCTAACTCGGTCTATGCTGGGTGGCTGACTCTGCACCCGGAGCTTGTCGACGTTCACAAAGCCCCGTGTAGCTATTTTGGAACTGGAGCTGATCTTTATGCACGAGCATGGACCCAGATTTTAGAAGCAAACTCCCATCTCTTTTGAGCTGCTGCTCAGAACGTTTTGCTCTCTCAACAGCTCCGCTTGCAGAACCCTGTAGCCACCACCAGTGAAAGAGAAACGAGAAACCCAACGCTGCTCCTTTATTAAACAGAGTGGAAAACTTCAAGAGAGGAAAAAACCTTTGTTTGAAAGCAATATTTATGCTTAGATGTTGTTCGGAACGTTGCTGCAGTACAGAGGCATCTTGAAATACAACTCACATTGCTGTCCTGAGCTTGCATTTAGGTGGTTCCCCCCCCATCGCAAGCTACAGCAAGGTTCTGCAAGTGGCACTCTCTATAAAAATTGCTTTTCCCTCCAGTGCAATGCAGCTGCCTCTGGGGTGGAGAGAGCAGTTGATAAAAATGCAGCTATTCCATTAGTTTGGACAAGGAAGGGAAAAAAATGGGAGAGCTACAGGAGAAGTCAGGTGGGTAGAACTTGATCTGAGGAGATGCTTGAAGAGAAGCTTTTCTCTTTGAACACAAATGGCTTTGCAGGGTGGATTTTTGGAATCAGCCACATTTTTCTTGCTGAAACAATTGTGACATTTCCATTAAAACTTGCCACTTCAGGTCATTATTTGATTCAGTTCATATAAAAATCAGCAAATGTTCTGAACCGTCTCATAAAAGTCATGCACATCTTTGAAGAAACAAACAAAAAAATATCAAAACCCAGTAAGAATTTTGGAAATTCTGGGTTTTCCCCAGTAACTCTGAAATTTAAAAAAAAATTATCTGGAATTCTCAATAATTCTGACATTTAGTTTGCTTTGGTCGAGTGTAGAAGACAAAATGGGGGTCTGGACCTTCCTCAGGCTTTCCTACCAAGTAGCTCCACCAAATTAGGAATTTAAACCGAGTCTGAAACAGCACTTTGTCTGCATTTACAGACGTATTGCCCCAGGATAAGAGATGTAATTCTCTGAAATGAAGAAAATTAAATCATTACCCTCTTCACCCAAGCCTTTTTGCTGTTGGAAAGTTAGTTTTGCATTTAATGAATATGGGCTCGTGTCTTTCTAATGAGTATGAGATAGCTGATGTAATTGAAAACTTAAGCAGGGAAAAATCATTACAAGTTGTTTTGGTTTTTGGTTTTGTTTTTTTTTGGTTTTAATTAATTTATTTTGTATATTTGTGTTATGAGTGATAGCTACCAGTAGAGCAATGGGGCTGGAAAACCACAGTTTACTCAACAGGCAGTTCAAAAACATGTGTTACAGCGGGAGATTCCCCATATTTTACCCTCCTGAAGGAAAGCAGCAGAAGGAGAGTTTTCTGCTGTACTTCCCTATGTCTCTGGGAGATCCTCAGCATTTCCTGACTCCTACCATCCTCCTATTTCTTGCCATTATGAACTTGATCTTATAGTTTCTGTTCTCCCCTTTTTCTGGCAGGCAATGCCTCCTCTGCCCCTTGTTCTCCAGGACTGCCAACCACCCTGACATCTGGGAAAGCATCTGCAAATGGAAGGATGGGCAGGGGATAAGAGCTCCCAGGCTGGGTTCTCTCCACAGGCACCTAAACTCCTGTTCTACCACACTGGGATGTATTTCAGGCTGGCATTTTACCTTCCTTAGAGCCAGGAACTAAGTGAATGCCCGAGGACATCCAGGGGAGAGCTGCTGCTCAAGGACCATGCTTCTAGGGTCGCCGTGATGGCTGTACTCTGGACAAAGAAAGGATTCTGGTGTCCTCTGCTCATTGTTCAAACCTTCAGCTGATGTCTTTGGTGCTCCAAAGACTAATGGGACTGATTGTCACTGTGTTCCCATGTATGAAATTGAGGACAGAATCATGCATTTTTAATAACGAAAGGACATGGAGGGGAAGGGCGAAAGAGGAGCTGGGGAGAGAGGAAGGTGGTTCGTAAGGTCAATGTGATTCATAACAGCTCCATAAATCTCTACCATTAACTGGCAATGCTTTTCTCCATCTTTTTTCATATCTTTCCCCAGGTTTTGATAATCCCCATCAGCCCCTGCACATTTACCTCTGGAGGCCAGCCTTCAGCCACAGGCCCATATATCATTTCCCGACCAAGATTTTCCCCTCTAAGCCTTTTGTTTTCCTTTGCTCTCTCACTAATAGTCAGATATTTTGTGCATCCTTGCTCTCCCATGAATATCTTTCCTCAGCTGCCACCATCCCCAGCAAAGTACTGCTCATTAACCCCACTTTCAACCCCAATATCATGCTCCTGATAACTCCTTCCATACTCCCCGTACAAAAACATTCCTCTCCATTCTCAGTTCAGAGACCGTCCTTGAGATATCCTCTCTAATTTCAAGAACAAAATCTACAGAGAGAGAAGCCAAAATGATTCCAAGAAGCACTCACTGCAGGGAGCTTTCCTGGAAAGCCCCATTCACCTATTCACGGCCGTTGGCTATTCCAAGGCTGCATTTGTGCTCCACACACCACACGATGCACCACATTGTCCTCTCGAAAAACGCTTCCAAAACAGCTCAGAGCGCAAGGTAAGAGCATAAAAAGATATTTCTTTGCAAACTGCAGAACTGATTGAAGATTTTGCCATTCTCCAGCTTTTCTCTCCTTCCTGCCAACAGCCGGGAGCGTCCGAGCGCTCCCTAATCAGCTCTGCGTGGTCATCCATCTCCTACCTGCAGTCGCTGGCAGTTTATAGTAACCTGACTGGTTTTGCCCGCAGTGGATTAGGAAGCACAGATACCATCACTCCTACCCACAGGGCTGGTAACAGACAGCTGGGGAAAGTTAATGCCTTCGAGTAGCATCACTTGATCTGGGAGAGGATAAATGTCTGAAACAGTAGCCGAGGGTTATTTCCTGCTCCCAGTGCATAATTTATCCACAAATTGGCTTTCTGGAAAGAGGTGGGAGTAGAAAACCACCGCTGTTTCCAGGCAGATTGAGCTGAGATAGAAGAAGGCTACAACTCTACTCTGGAGTTAGATCTGGACAGCGATTTTTCTGCTCTTCGTTTCCATGAACACTCAATTTCAAATCAAATGTCAGCCCTCGCTAGCTGTTTGGATTAGAACAGACGCATCTGGAAACCACGCGTTGCCCTGAAAGCCACCCAAGCTGGCTCTGAAGTTGAAGACGAGGGTGGAATGTTCTTATCCCAGAGCCAAGGCTGTTGCTGCGCGAGCACAAAAGGCAGTTGGTAGGACATCAGCTTGTGGGAGTCTCCTTAGTTACCATAAGGAAAAGTTAAATGTCACAGTCTCCACTGGATCAAATCTACAAGAACAGAGATTATTTGTTTGAGCTCAGATCTGGGTTTAGGCACTGATTTGAACACGAGGCTGGAATAACAGAGCATGCAAAAAAAAGTGAGTTTGTGGTTTCTAAGGTAAAACTAGAGAAGTCAAGGCAACAAGTTTTAAGTGAGGTTGGGAGATCACAGTCTCCCGCATTGATGACTTAGTTTGTCTTCATCAACATTTTAACACGTGTAGCTTGCTCATATTAGCTAAATTTAACTAAGAAATTTTGTATCTGAGGAGAAAGGAGGCACAAGATATATGAAGCAGAGATTCTGCTTCATATCCTCAGACCAATCAGCATGATCTGGGTAATATCTGATGACAGGAGGACGAGGTGACAGCCAGCTCATGGACCCACATCTCCCCACACCTCCACCACCCTTGCACCTCACACTCGTTCCTCTGCTGCCCAGAAGTAAATCAAAAAAGAGAGCCTGGTTGGAATGTTATTGGCAATTTAACAAGATGCTAATGCCACTGCCAGCACAGAGACCTTCAACGATATTTTTTTCTCAGCCTAAAACCCACCCTTTCAAAAGTCAGCCCCACTTTAAAGAGGCAGAGGGGAAAAAAATGGTGCTCATTAATCATTCTGCCACGACAACACTACGGGGTGATTTCTGCTCTGCACCTTTTCTCACAATAGTATGCAATTTAATTGCTTTTAAAAAAGCTTTAATGATACAGACCAAAAGCTGATCTTAGCAACATCTTTTCCACTTCAGTGGAATTAAGGACACAGTTGGTAGTTGACAGAAATGAGCAACAGAACCACTTCAAAAAAGGCAAATATATCTCAAACCTCAGTCAAGCTGAATATGATGCTTTCTGCAAAGGTCCAGTCAAACGCTTTCTATCTCTTCTGAAACCAAAATGCCTTTTAACTTCCTGTCTGGCCAATGTGTATCATCTCAGGCTATTTTGACCCAGGACCTTCTTGTCCATAAGAACCTCTCTCTGAGGGGCAGGTTTTAGAGATGGAAAGAAGATGGTGACACAGATGCATGGTTAGGAAGCTGAAAAGACAAAACGGATGAGGACACTGATGGAGTGCCAGAGAGTCTCTACAAAAATTAAGCATCATAGACCACCAGGTGTTCAAAGAAATGTGGTGTCTATCAGCAGATCCAGCTTTTCAGCAGCACTCAGCAGGCTGGGTGATGGTTACACAGCGGGCACCTCACTAGGATTGCATTCAATGCCAGGAAGTCCTCTGAAAAAAAGTTATCATTAACAGATTATAAAAGATTATTATGAATGCACCAGATCTGAACCTGGATTTTTCTGCAGGTCTGACCTAGATCATAAGAGCTTAAAACTGCAAACCTGTGTGGATATTGCAGAGAGCTAATAAGACGAGGCAGTGTTCAGACAGCGTATGCAGACTCCTTTTATGAGAAAACATGTCCAAAAGTCAATGAATGACTTTTGAATTTGTGTCACCAACTCTAAAGGACTCATTTTAAGAGTGACTCAGGTCACTTCTGCTGTCCCTACTTGTGATGTGTGTGCACGTTCAAAGTAATGAGTGGGCTTTATCTGCTGAAGGGACAAGCCTGTGACACGTGCACTTCTGGAGATGTCTGATGAACACACTGCACGCAGATTACTAAACGCATCCATGCTTTTATAGCACTGGACTTTGCAACCAAATTCTCTGATCTCAGAACGCCTTTTTTTTACTCCCTGTGTGGGATTTACCACTTATCTGACAACTTTTCAGCTTCTGAGATGGCAGAGTTGGACAGTCGTGCTTTAGCACGCCTTTGCAGGGAGGGCTTGACTGAAATGCCACAAGGATTTCGACCTTTTCTGGATTCAAAAGAGTAGTGCTTTTCCCACACCATTACCAGGGGAAGCAGAATTTCTGAGTGCTGGGGGAGGATCCAGGACCAAGAAATGTTATCCCAGGAGCAAGAAAGCCACTCAGAGCTGAGAAAAGTGTTCAGAATTCAGACTGGAGGCATAAAGAAGATGAAAAATGTCGCTTGTTGGGGAGGAGGGGAGAGAGAGGAGGAATGCAATTTGTGAATAAAGAGAGAGACCTCATTCCATGCAGCTTTGTCTCTGGAAAAGCATCTGTGACCGTCTTCTCCCAGCCAGAAACGTGCACTGTGACTCCATCCAACCCACACAACATGCTCCGAGTCATAAGGTTTGCATCTGTTATCCTTCAGCCTTGTAGAGCTAAGGCCAATTATAGAGGAGATTACCTTTCTAAGATGAAAGACCTTGCTTTCTCTAAGAGCTATGGATGAAAACATTATTGGATACAGGAACATACCCAGCAAACTGACTGGAAAACATTTACCTCAGTGGAAAATGTCACTTTGCTCGTGTACCAGAGCGCTGCGTTACTTTAGACAGCACCTTAAAAATTCCTCTGGGATCACTTTTCTTAAGGGGATGAGTCTCAGTGCTGAAGGGGCTGCCTGGGAGGATAGTCCACAGAAAGGAGTGCAGTCCATAGATAGGAGTGATCGATTCGATTTTTAAAATAAATAAATAATGGGTTTGGAGTTGCAGGTCAAGGATGGGGTTCCCTTTTGAACTAGGATTGCCAGTGAGGGGGTTGACACCAGCCTGTGCTGCTCTCCCCCAACCCTTGCGGTCTGTGGCTGAGGAGAACACATGCAAAAGCCCCAGACTTGGTGAAACCAGATAATTTTGTTATTGCTTAGGGTTTTCTGTGGAATTGGAGAGCTCCGAGGGCCAACGGCTCAGCCAGGTTCCAAATGAACAAGAAGCAAAAGCTGCTTTATAGGTGAGCTGGTATTTTTAGCCAGAGAGAGGAAACAAAGAAGGGAGGTAAGGTCATAGAACAGGTCGATGGCAGGAACAGAAATAGAGCACAGATCTCTCTGCTTCCCAGCTGGTGCCCTACTCACAACAAGTTCTCTCCACCTGAAGCAAAGCCTACCCTAGAAAATTTGGCCCCATACATGAAAACTTTCCTCCTATGGTTTTTATTTAATATATGGGATATAAGGCTCACGCTTGTGCCACAGTATTAGGTTAATGTACATTTATTTTGTCTGCATTATCTTTCCTTTCAAGCACTTCAATATGTCTGGAAATCAGAGATAAAAAGGGATAACATATTAGACATGGTAACTCCCAAAGATGCAGCCATGGTGTGAAGAACCCTCAATTCCCATATGATATTATTATATTGCCTTCTTTGCTGCACAGTGTTACAGTAAGTAAGGGGATTATCTGCCTGGCTCCCAGTATATAGATGAGGAACAAAATAAAAAGAAAATATTGCTTTTGTTTCAGTAGTTTTAGTCTATTTGTCCACAGGAAGACAAAATCCTGCCTATTCAAAATACTCTCCCCCTGCAGCATCACCCTCTTTGCTCAAGAAAGCATCTCTGTCTAATCAAGAGGGAGAAAGAAGAAAGTAATCTAGAAGATGCCCCAGATGCTCATCATCATAACTTACACATGCATCTCCTTTGTAGGGTAATAAGCCTTTAGGTGGACACTGCCCTGTGGGGCTGGTACATCTTCCAGGGCATGTTCCTACCCTGGGGGGTTGAGCCCTCCCTCATTGGGCAAGTCAAAGAGGAGAGCAGCCCAGAAACTGCAAAGAAGGTTTCCATCTGTAGTAAGGATAAAATTAGATCCTGATGACGGTTTGTAACTGTGTGAAAGGTACAAAATAGTTCTGAGGTTTTCAGGTGTTCCCTTGGACACCGGCTACTGAGAGAAAAGCAAGAGGCAAGGTCGTGCCAGTTCTCTTGCTTCAGGGAAGGATTTGCAGAGCAACAAGAAGAGCTTCCAACATTCCTGAAAGCCCACTCATCCAGCTGCAAGGATGCATGGCAGAGCTGGAGAGGACAGGCCAGCACTGGAGCAGTTCAAGCGCTTCAGCATTGGGATAGCCAGGGTGGCATGAACTCTGACTACAAAATGCCACCTTGTGCCGAAGGCAAGTGGCTGGAGGCTGACAGGTGGGGAGCAGCGATCGCTTTCTTGGTGTGTCCAGCTCCTCCCAGGAATTAGGTCCTCTCACCTGACGTGCCATTCAGCCTGGTTTCTGACCTAGTAATTAAGATGTCCTTCCTTGTCTGTTAAGTGTGGAAACCTCTCCCTCTTTACCCCAAACATTAATTTGGGAAGTAAAATGCCAGAGCGACTGCCTCTCTCGTGTAATTTTTTCCCCCTTCAGATTCCCTTGCTTCCTTTATTTAGTGCCAGCAGAAAACAATATGGTTTCTTTCATTGTCTTCTATTAAGACTTCCAGGGGAGGGGGGAGATTATTACTGTTCCAGCGTGTGACGACATAATAGGCTCCTGTCCCAGAAAACAAAAGTCTTTGCAAGACGATAAAGAGACAAGTCCTACTTATGATGTCACCGAAAAGACAGTAGTAGAAATAAAGAAAGGAAAAAAAAAAAGGGGGGGGGGGAGATAAGAAAAAACATCTGTATATCGGGAATAACAATAACATTTGTTCTGCCTTTTATTTTTGAAAGCTGCCTTAAATTGTGCCTTGTAGAGAACAGAAAAGACTTTTCTCGTGTGTGTGAGCACAGATGGATTTATAATAATAATAAAAAAACCCCATTGAAATGCAAAGTTTAGGATTTCCCCCCTCCCCCTCAGAAATAAAAAGATCAAATAATTCTTGACAAAGAAAACTGTTCTGGTTCTAGGGTTTTTTTTTTTTACTCTTCTCAAGTTCTGCCCCATTTTTAACCAGGCAGAGCAAAAGGTAAGATTCTTTTCAAAAGAGAAATATGTATATTTCTGGATAGATGCTTTAGGTGGTGTAATTAATAAGCCATGTGACCAACAGGAACTAGAATGTAGCAACTGACTTGCCTTCGGTGCCAGTACAACTGGGATGATGGGGGAGTCACTCCTCCCTGGGAGGCTTTTTTTCCCAGAGGACACGGCAGAGAGGATGCTGGGTTTGGAGCAAGGCATGGACACGGCGCGGGAATCCCTGTCCCGGTGCCAAGTGGCTGCATCCGAACAGTACCCAGAAATGCCGTGGGGAAGCGTGGGCCTGAGTGCCAGCAGCAGCAGGGCTGGCTTCACACGGAGAGGTGCTCGAGCTATGCCTGGCAACGCTCTTAAATCCAGGGGTGGCTCAGATGCGGCCACGTCAGGGGCTTTGCACCATGCTCTGTGTTTTATCCTGGGTCACAGCAATGAATGACACTACTGGTGGCTTCCACAGGGCCATTCTGGATTGACACCAGTGTGTCCGTGAGCAGTGTTTGTATCTCTGTTTAGAAAAGAAGGGGGAACATATCTTGATAGTTTTAACGTGCGTTTGAGTTATATATGAGTGAGCATATGGCTTGTTGGCCACTGGTGGGAAAGGTGAGATGATGAAGCACTCTCTGTGGTACAAAGAGGAAAACCAAGGCACTGCAAGTCTTTAGCAGTGCTGGTGGAGTTTGCTCACTGGGTCTGTGGAGATCCTAAAGGAGTAGGAGAGATCAGAGGCTGACAAATGACAATCCTGTGCAAGCAGCAACAGCATCATCTCCCACTGCTGCTGGTGTGGGGACTGCCAATAGCTGTTTCTCACGGGTTGCCTAAAACCCCAGCATACTCAGCCTCATTGCAGCCACTGCTCTAATGACTCTTTCTTGCTCTCGAAGGCAGAGCTATAACAGAGGTGGCTATTATTTGATAAACAGAACCAAACCAGGCGTTCCCACCCGGTTTACCTTCTTGCAGCACCGTTATCCCAAGACTTGCTTAGTGTTATTAGATCTATACGCGTGTGTATTAATAATCACAATTGTACTTGCAATTAATTTTAAAGCCCACCATCAATCTTTCTTAGAATTCAATCTGATGCACAGCCAGAGGGAAGGGACGTGTGCACTGAATTTCATGTTAACCCCTTCCTTTTTTGGAACACTGGATTTACGGAGAACAATAAACCACCACGGCTATTTCACTTCCAGGCCAGACCTGAAGAGTTAAATTTGCCATCGCGGGGAGACTGGACATCATCAAACCCTAAAATATCAATAAGTAAACAGAGGAGAACAATGCTCCCCTCCCTCACGTGACTGATGTTACTAGTGGAATTAGGAATTAACTACAAGATTAAAGCCACCATTTTAATTCGTCAGACAAAGCTGGTTATCTGTACAGCCATCGTAAGCAGGTGGCCAGCTTGCCAGCTACCATGGACACAATGGCCAGTATAATGCAAAGTGGACTGGGAGGTAATAATTCAGCCGATAACCCCTGACACACTTATTCAGTTGCTAATTCGCTCTGCGTGCAGGAGCTGTAACCAGCGTTTAAAGATGTGCTATGATATTTAAAGCCTAATTTATTCTCTTTATTAAAAATGATATCAAACAATATTTCACTCTCCCTTTTGGCGAAGATTAACTGTTTATGATCCCTGTGTATTACGTGGGGCCATAACCATTATTCACGTCAACTGTTTGGCTGGGGCATCTGAGGCCCTTTAGATTAATCGCTGGGCGGTTATTTGTTAAAGCGGAGGAGGTATCGGGGAAGGAACCGGCCTCAGTTCTGCCTCAACTTTGTGCCGAGTATTAAATACATTTATTTCAACTTGATTATTTACAGTGATCTATATATTTTGATGCTTTTTATCACAGGTAGAGATCCATTTTCAAATCTGAGTACAGATGATTTATTGTTAAATTTATTTAACATCCACTTTTCCACAACTGGATTCTTTCTAAACCCATATATTAGAGCACTACCTAAGCAGCTACGCTTCCCAGGGGTTCAAATGTTCAGCAATATGTAAGATGCATCATCGGCACAAGTAGGTTAATAATACCATGGTCAAGCTGCACCACGTGAACCACCCCCCACCAAGACCTGGACGAGCACTCTGGGCATCAGCGTTTCCAGTTTCCCCGGGGAACAGCTTTATTTTTCCTCCTCTGCACTGTCTGGCACATTTCCTCATGCACCTTTCTCCCTGCACGGATAGCAAAGCTCACTGCTCATCTATTTTAGCCTACAAAGACTGGAGCTGATCCTCCAGGTACTCCACACGTCCTCTGAAATAGCCCAGATGAAAGGAGTGATAAAAGTCATGCAAACATGTATGGAGTACCAGTGCAAGGGTTGGGGAATTTCTAGGGAAATAAGGCTATTTCTTTTAGTTGCTTGTAGTTAATGAAATACTATTATTAAAGCAGGTCCCTCCCGTTAAGGAGATGAAGTTTGAAATAACAAAATGGAATTAATGTCAAAACAGTAATGAAGTGCCCTTCTAAAATGCAATGAAGAGAAGTGAATGGGTCTTACAAAGCAAAGTACCACCACCCGCAAGCACGAACCACAACTCAACCTCCCCCAAACTTTCCGCGGAAAGAAAACAGAGCATTAATGGAACAATACTGCCAAGTGAGTGGGAAGAGACGTTCAGACTCCAGTTTAGACACAATCACAGAGGCTGTAAGTGCCTTGGACTCTCTTTGGCTTGGTGCTGGCTCTACAGAATTTCAGAGATCGCTTCTAGCCGCGGTTATGGTTTGAGGACACTACGATAGTTAAACAGCGTTGCACATCCCGTGTCTCCTCAGTCATTTGTATCTCCACGTTTTCTAAATTTTAACCCACAGAGAGAGCTTTGATATTTTGGTCTGCCATAAAAACCCCCCGGCCCTGGAGGGATTCTGCTGGCTCATCATAAAAGGCGCAGAATGTCGAGAGCATCCTGTGAGTGGCAGAGCTGGCTCTGCAGGAGCACGTCACCCCATCCCAGGGTGCTGCAAACTGGAAGCCACTCTGCTAACTTCAGCAGGCTGCACTGATGCTGTGGGGAGCAGACTGTGGGCCACTGACTGAAAAAAGCAGGTCATTGGGGGGGGGTTGCTGTACAGCTAAGCTGGAGGTGAATGGCTCTGACACCTCTGCACCTCCGTGGAGCAGTATGGAGCTGGAAAGCAACACTGGTTTCCCTTGGTCTAAAGGGGATCCTAAGGCAGAGTCAGGGAAAGTGGGCAAGCAAATGAGCTAGCCGTCAAGAGTCCCCTCCATCCTTCATCACTCTCCTCAAGCCACAGAGCTTCATTTTCTTCTCAGTCAGAGCAATGTTAGTCAGAAACAGTTCAATAAAGAGCCTGCAGCTGCAGCACACAAAGCCCATGGTAGGGATGGTAAATTTGGGTCTATAGCGTAGCCCTTCAGTCCCATTATTTAGGCTCCCTTTCCCATTTTGTCATCTCAGGCATACACGTGTAGCTCCCCGGACCCACAGGTCACTTGCACACCCATTTTAGGTGCACCTTTTCAGAGGCAGGTCACCCAGGACAACTGGCCCCTCGCTCCTGGTGCTGCAGATGCGACTGAACAAAAGCAGTGGCTCATCTCATGCAAGTAGAAGGAACACCAGGAGATTCAGTCTGAGATCAAGAAGAAAGTAAGTCCCTCCTGTTCTGCACCTCTAAAGAAGGGAGAGATCAAGCTGGAGCTCCTGGGTTGAAGAGGCTGTGGTCAAAGCACTGAGCCAGGGATGTGGTCCCAGGTCTGTCCTGGGCTCTGCGCTTCTGCTCCCCATCTGTGAAATGGGGACAACTGCACTTTCCTGAGAGTATGACAGATTATCTTGGAAAGCGACTGAGATAAATAGATTAAAACTGTGCTGGTGGAGAGCCACAGAGAAGAGGGTCATGCGACAGCCTATTCAGACAGTTCCTATTATTAATATGTAAAGCTGTCATACTTCATAAGATCACATCCAATGTAATCAAGAGGATTTAGTTCACTAATATAGCAGCAGTCACACTAGATAAGATTGCTTATAGGGATAAGAGTGTACATTTGTCGCTCCATTTTAATTAAAAAAAACCTTAATAAAAGGTTGTAATGATAAACTGATAAGCAATTGCATTCTCCCCTTCTCCCAGTAGGTTACTAGACAAAACTCATATTGCAATTAGAAACCTCCCACAAGACACCATAGGACATATATCAATGTTGGCTCAGCAGCAGAGAGGTACTGGTCACCCCACTTTATATGTTCAATTGCTGCTAACTAGATTTTTTTTTTTTTCCCCCCACGTTGATTCACAAATGATTTTGCCAGACAGGGAACAACCCAGAGTGAATTTATCACACATCCTGGTGTTGTGACTAAGTGGGAAGAAAATCCTCTCTCCAAAAAAACCTAATTGAAAATGTAAGTAATGGCAGCAAGGCAGCTCTGCTCATGCTCTCCCTCGAAAAGCAGAGCCTCGCTCAGTGGCGGCCCTTGCTAAACATTCCCCCTCGTTAGCCGAGGTGTTAAAGCGTAACTCTTCCCCTCTTCGGGAGAGGAATTCTAAAATGGTGTGATGCAGAAGCTCCAGCCTGGTTGGATGAGAGGGCCACGTCGATTTGCACAACTGAGCATATACATTCCTGTAGCAGCATGAAGAGGCATGCTGCTATTGAAATTCCAGATCGTTTTGCAGCTGCAAACTGTAATAGCAGTAATAATACAGCAGAAGCTGTGCTAGCTGTTAAAAAGAACCCCCAGACACTCTACTGTGTTTGTTTTGCCTCCAGTTTGAAACATTCAGCACCAGCTGAAGTTCTTGTTGGCATCTCATTCAAAAGGTCCTGCCTCTTTTCCTACGCGCGAGGTTCCTGCGTGTACCCAGAGGTAAGTGGACAGGATGGGAAGAGTGACAAAGCCCGAGCTGCCCCCTCGGTTTGGTGACTGCCTTCCTGTGAGGTTCATGGTTCTCTCTGCTGTGCTGAGCCTCAGCTGCTCAGAGGGCAGGATGGAGCTGGGGGTGCCTTACACGCCTCTGGAAGGCAGATGCTTTTCTACTGACAAAAATCTGGAAACTTTAGAGATGATTTGTCGTGGGGATAGCCAGGCACAGGAGCTGGTGGATTTGTGCTCACGTCCTGCTGAAAGGTGGCTGTGCATCGCTACTGGGATGCAACACCAGTCTGAGCTGCAGCAGTGGGACAGGTTCTGCGGCTGCTTGCAGGAGGCTCTGAGCTCCTGTACAGACAGAGATGAAGACACCCCCAAGTCCTGAAACTGTCTGCTGTCTCAGATGTAGAAATGATTTATTTCAGGTCATGAGCGTGAGACTGTGTGTCACTGTGAGAGTGACAGAGCCTGGAACAGGCTGCCCAGAGAGGCTGTGGAGTCTCCTGCTCTGGAGACCTTCCAGCCCCCCCTGGCTCTGTTCCTGTGTGGGCTGCCCTGGGTGATCCTGTTCTAGCAGGGGGGTTGGACTCGATCTCCAGAGGTCCCTTCCAACCCCACCATTCAGTGATACAAGTGCTGCTGTGTGAGATGCAAGCTAAAACTTGAGCCTAGAAGAGTCTCGCCGGTCACATGCGTGATGGGTTAAGGTGAGCAAAGCAAAACCTGAGCAACCTCTGCTGCTCCTCCAGAGCAAAGCAGGGTAGTTCCTGCCTTCACCACGCCGTGGTTCTGCAGCTTTCACAGAAGGGTTTCTCTGCCCCATCAGGTCTCACAAGCATTTAACTTCATTACTCAGAGAGTGGAGAAAGAGCCAGATCTACACGATGGCTTGTGCAGAATCCACGTGCTTGTAAAGGCCATGAGGAGAGGAAGATTTTGCTCTAGCTTACTCAAGTTTCCTGGTTTGGACGAGAACAGAACTGATTCTGTTCAGTGATTTTACTTTTCAGCTCAGTTCTTCTCACTCCCTGCACTGTCTGCAGTCAGCAGCTGTTTTCCCAGGCAGTGGCTGATGCTGGCAATGAGAACACCCCATGGTCAGAGTCAGTACCGAGGGTTGGGGTTTGGACCAAGGTCACTGCTGGGTCTTGGGCACCACATTGGGGGGTGCAGAAAGTGAAAGGCGGCACCTGCAGGGAGGGGCAGCCAGGACAGGTGACCCCAAACTGACCAGCAAGGGATCCCAGGCTGTATAGGGCATA
>JANHFX010000508.1:54945-86045 GCA_027560015.1 Chloroceryle amazona | reverse complement strand
CCCGATCCGTATGTGTTCCTGAACCAGGTACCAGAATCCAGCTCCTGAACACAGCTCCCGTCTGCTGCGGGGCCCGGTCTGAGACCTCCCAGTGCCTGCTCCACAGCATCAGTGGTGACGATGATGTCATTACCATCAGGGGGGTTGGGTTCCATACTGGTTTTGTACAGATTTGTATATATTCCACTTTTATTATTATTATTTTCATTAAAGCTTTTATAATTTCTTTTCCTACTGGCTGAGTCTCCCTCCCTTATTCCCTTGCTCTGCCCCTTTGGGGGGAAGGGGGTTAACAGAGAGCTGCCATCGAATGGCTAAACTCCAGTACTAAGAGCAGGAAGAGAGAGCCACGCTGCCACTACTGCAGTCTGAAAATCCAGTGGGAGACTGGGGCAGAGACAGGGTGGGAAGCAGCTCTGGGCCAGCCCCAACACCCTGGTCCGTGCCTGACCCAGCCCTCTCCGCACCACTCTCTGCGCTGCCTTTTGCAACTGCAGGCAACTGAGTGTGGTCAAGCAAAATAAGCTGTGTTGGGTTTTGTGATCCCCATAAGAGGATAGAAACATTTATTTGTCAATAATATTTTCTTGCTTAGCTTTTTGGTTGGGTTTTTTTTTTTTTTGAATTGGGCCAAATTACCACAAGAATGGCGAGGTGGAATTATTTTATTTTTTTATCTCTACTTTTCAGTGAATATGAATGTTCAACTCTGGCAGGGCTTAACTTTGTGTATGAAGAGGGGGAAAAAAAATAAAAAATCCTGGTAAATATGTTGTTACTGATTTCAAAATCTATTTGTTCAGTAATTTCTGCTGGAGCCATCATTATCTTGCCAAAGCAGCTGTTGGAATATTAACTAGACACAGCAGTAACAAGTGGAATATAATTAGCACTCCTTGTTCCAGTGAATTTTCAGTTTTAACTAGGAACAATTTGCAATGAATCTCTGTGCTGTTGTAATTAACTTAACTAATGCACCACACATACCGACGACTGTACCGAGTACTGTAGGAAATCACCGAGGGTGCTGCGGGTGGGGCAGAGCTGTTGCCTAATTCTGGCCGGCTGTCACACAGCCAGGAGATCCCTCCTTGCTTCGCAGCACGTTGGCTGCAATTAAAGACTGGCAACGTCTCTCTGTGAAGCCATAAAAAGGAAATTACGAGGGGATACTAATGCCTCGCACTCGGGGTGGGTTTTTGGGTGTATTTTTTGCAGCGTGAGCTTTTAATATACAAATTGTTTCCTGGGTGTTGAGATTAAAATGGTGAGGGCAGAAACACAGGTATGAAAGCCTGTTTTCCCAAGAAAAGCTGCTCCAAAAGCCTCAGCCCGCACAGCCACGTGTACCATTAACTTTTACTGCCTCCAGTAGCTCTTTGAAGCCACTGGCACAAGCCAGAGCCGCCAGAGAAGCTGCCGTTAGTTAAATGAATCACTCTCACTGCTCTGGTATCCACCAACACAACAGTCACAGCATGCTCTGGGGCTCGCCACCCCTCTTTACCAGCCCCATCTCTTTCCCTCTCTTGTTTTCACTCCGGAGGTTGGCATGAAACCATAGTCCTACAGTATTTCTGGAATGGGAAAATTCTTCACGGGGCTTTGTCAGCCCCCAGATCTCACTAGACAAAGCCTTGCCTACATCAGGCGGGGTTTAACCCCCACGTACTACATCCAAACACCTTCTCCACCATCTTCAAACTACCTGAGCTTCCCATGTCCTCCTTGCCAAAGGAAAACTCCCAGGGAAATAGCAGCAAACACAGAAGTTGTTTCCAAGCTGTCCTTGTCTTTTTACCTTTGGAAGCTTAATGGTTGTTTATAGAATCATAGAATCGTTTTGTCTGGAAGACACCTTCCATATAATCAAGGCCAACCTTATTCCCAGCCCTATCAAAACCACTAAACCATGGCCCTAAGCACAACATCTACCTGGCTCTTAAACACCTCCAGGGATGGTGACTCCACCACCTCCCTGGGCAGGCTGTTCCAATTCCTGACAACCCTTTCAGTAAAGAAAAAAGTCTGAGGCTGTCCTGGGTACTAAGATACTCTGACATGCTTGGGGGTCGTTGAGGAGAGAGATGGAGCTGAAGGCCTGTTATTTCCTCTCTTACCCTTGTCTTCCAGCAAGTCTGGTCTTGCTGGTATGGGAAACCTGTCCCTAGATAACTTTATCCACAGGGAAGACTTCAGCACAAGGTGTCTCCACTGAGCGGACCTAAGCTACGTGCAAGGAGAAGAACAGAGGCAACGTTAATTCCACATGAAAACATATTTATTTGCCCTTTCCATGATCGAGTTTTCAAGTAACTATAATCTGATCGAGTGGCCACCCTCCTGCATGTGTGTATATGTGACTCCAAAAGTACAGCTATGGCCATTTCATTGCTGGTGATCCCTGGAGACATTCAAGGTCAGGCTTGATGAGGGGCTGAGCAACCTGCTCTAGTTGAGGATGTCCCTGCTTTCTGCAGGGGGGCTGGACTAGTTGATCTTTAGAGGTCCCTCTTCCAACCCAAGGCATTCTGTGATTCTATGATCAAGATTTTCTTGCAAAATATTGCCACACAATCCTCTTCAGATTTAGCTCCTGACAAGGTGCTGTGGGAGGATCTCAGCTTTCCAGCTTTATTAGAAAAGGGCGAGTTGCTCCCTAGACCTTACAAACTATTCCAAAAACTGCCCCCATGGCAGATTTGAAGAGCCACATTGATCTAGCAATTTTTCTTTACATACTTAGTGTACTTGGAAGGCAAAATAAACTGAGAAAACCTTGACAGCATAAAAATAAATCACAAATAGAGAAATGGAAGAAATTAAATAGGAAAATGTCTATTTTTACAAGCAACCAGAGGGCTACAAATAGTAAGCCAAGCTGATGCTTAGTCATCAACATGGAGAACAAAGATGAAAAAGAAGCAAGAAATGGGGTGGGGACCATAAAGAGGCTCTTTCATTTCTATAAATTCTCTTGCCTGTGTTTCTGCAACAGAAGGAAGCTGGGAGACGGTCCATCTTTTGGACACCTTCACTGCAGCCTTGCAGAGAGGAAGGTACGTGCTCAACCAAAGCCTCCTGCATCGCACGGAAGACGAGCCAAGGAAGAGGTAGCTCAACAGACATTGTCAAAGCCTCTTGAAATCAGGTGTGAGCTTCCAAAACCCGAAGAAAAATCCTTCAGCCTAAAACTACGTTGAGCAAAAAGCCCCCCCCCCTTTTTTTTTGGCACGGGAGAGATTACAGGAGATGGCAAAAGGAAACCTTATTAAGTCATGCTGTTGCAAAATGCAATTCTTGACAACTCCTGAAACGCAAGTGAGGTGGGGATCCTCTCGTGCTCTTTCAAAAGCATCACTTCATGCTTCCTTGTCTTTTTCCATTAAGATCCCACACGCGTGGCTATTCATCCCCTCAGCACACAGGAGCCAGATTGTTTGCCGAAGTGATAGATGAAAAATTCATTCTGTTTTGAGGATGTTTAAACATTCAAAGCAGGAGTGTAACTGGCTGCTGGGCAGCCAGCTTAGCAGTTGCTCTCCAGCTCAGAGTCTCTAAGGTTCGAGCTGCAAATTTCAAAACCTACTCGTGGTCAAATAAAATCATCAGAAATTTGACTCCGGTTTTTACTTTGTTTTGTTTTCAACAAGGATTTTTTCACTTTATAGATCCATCCACACCGTAGCATTTTACAATTTATTCTCCTGAGCCTGACCAGGGATGTTTGGCTTAAAGTAATGAAAATCTTGGAGTCCAAAGGGAAACATCTCTCTGTGTTTGCGTGTGCGCGTACACATACATATATTATTTTGAAGAAATGAATTGACAGCCACCCCTACGAGATCATGTTTGCAGGCTGAATTTCCTACCCTATATCTATTTTTTTTTTTTCCTACAAGACTAAATCAAGATGTTTAATGCTACAGAGGCAAAAGATTTGAATATCTAACCCTTCCCCACCCAGTATGAGCTCGCACACACACAAAGCCAAGGCGGAAAATCACGGTGCTTTCTCAGCAGATACATATTCCACCCCCCCAGCCCCTGCAAAAATGGTGTCATCTGTTTTCCCTGTAACTGGAATTTGTGATGTCAGGGATGTTGATGGCACTGTCAAGAAATCAGCTGAGCCTCTGATAATGGCATCTGCACATTTGACTTTTTTATATTCTTCCTGCTTTATGATTTAAAATCCACAGTTGAATCTGCACCCACCACGCCGACTGTAAAACACCCACCAATCCTGACACAGAAACAGCAAATGCTCTTTGCTATTGTCAGCCATTGCTGTCCGAGGCCAAAAGAAAGAGGTCACCCATAATAATAAGGTCAACCATCACCATGGTATCTGAGCACCATTTGATTTAAAGAATGCTGTAAGAGTCTATGGAAAACGTAGAGGCAGCGAAGGAAAAGCACTCAGAGTAACTCCAGAAATAATTGCAATGCAATTAAGATGTTCCACCAAAATGAATATTTGAGATCAGAGTTCATCTGCAGAGAGGTTGCCAGTATTATAAAAGTTAGAGACGGTTTGGCTTGATGGGGCTCACGCATGGAACTCAGCAGCCAAAACACACAAAAATCAAAGGGTTTGTATTGGTAAAAATCCTCTCTGACAGGAAAACCTTGCTTAAAAGGATGTGACCACACTTGTCAGCAGCTCTGACATTAATGGGTGGCTCAGGATCAAGATCTGAAGCTGGAATATTGCTGGACCAAGGGAAAGGGTGGCGAGGAGGGAAGATGGAGCTGCTACGCTGTCGGAAGAGGCTTTTTACAACCATCTCCACACCTGCAACAGGCAACCCCTTCAGCTTCAGTCCTTCAAGTTCCACCATTTGAATGCACGTGGGAAACAGCCCCGAGACAGATCGGTGTGGTTCCTTTTGTTACCGATGCCTCACGTAAAAGCATCTTTGTTTTCACGCTAACAGAGCAAGCGCAGCCGGGCTGTGATCCTGGGGCACTCCCACCACAGGGGCCAGCACCAGAAGGAAAGGCGAGGAGCTTTCCAGCAGACAACTCCCAGGTTAAGCTGCCTGACCCCATCGTGGAGTACCTGGTGTATGCTGAAAAATGGTGGTATTTCTGCTTCAAAAAAAGAAAGGAAAAAGGAAATGTCCTCAATCCATCCCCCCTACAGCTGCTGCCTGTCGAAAGCCCCTTTCAACCCTGAGCACCTTCTCCCCATCCAGCGTGGAGCAGGGATGGGGCTCCTCTTTCTGCCACGAGCTGCCCCAGCGAAACCAGCTGAGCTTAAGGAGAGGTTTCAAATTAAACTTCAGCATATTTTGCTTAAATGCTTTAACAATTAAATGTTTGGTTGAAAGGGATCAATGCTGGCAGCCCAGTGGGTCGGATCCCCAAAAATACTGAAGGATTATGAGCACAAGTTAACCCCCCCCCAAATCTGTTTGGAGAAGCGCAGGGGGAGCAGCGTTCGGAGGCTGCTTTTCCCAGAACCACGCAGCCGGACTGTTGTGAGCAAAGACGTGTCTGTTTATCTACCAGAGGTGAGGATTCATTTCCTAGAGGGCAAGCGCACCTCTAGGGAGGACTATTTTGGTCATTAGTGCAGGTTTGAAGCTGTCAATACATGTAAAATACTCAGGGCTGATGCTCCCCCAGCCTGGCAGTGGTCTGAGCTGAAGGCAAAGATGAGCACGGGGCAGCTCTTTTTTTGCCTTTTTATGATCCCCACTCTACTGTAGCCTTTGATGTTTATTATGAATTATTATGATTTAAGTGACTATGGTAGTTCATGAAAAATGACCCCTGTAAACGCTGCCTGGGAACCGGGATTCAGTAAATTAGCACATTCCTTTACGTGCTCCTCCTCGCTGTGTATTGTATGTTAACTTAAATGGGCCTAAATGGACAGTTCAGTAGCCTATACATAAAATCTTTAAATGATTATCCTATTAAGGACTATTATTGGAGTGGTTTAGTCTTGTGCTGTATCATTTATGCAAATGAGAACCTGAAGTTACTGTTACTTTTAGACAAAGTGCAAATAAGCTTTTCATTGCATATTAATGAATTGCTAATACCACGGCTCTTCCGCACCCATCTTTATGCAGATTAGAGTAATGCTGTTTGCACAGTTGTATAATTTGAACTTTTTCATTTTGAAGCTCCCAGACCAAGATTTAAAAACAAACCCAAGCCCGATACCCTGCAAAATTAAACCGAACAAAATATTCTTCCTGCAGAAACACAGGGCAGAAGCTGCAGGTTGGTGAAGCCCTTTGGCTGACTGTGTTTCATCTTCAATATATCAAAAATAATCTTTATGCGTTCGGTGTAAAACTTTGCAGATCCAAACTGCAGTTCAGGAAAGTATTTGAGAACTGACTGAAACCCATCCACGTTTGAGATGATTTCTAATTTTAAGCACATTGAAATCCCAGTGATTGCACTGGGAGTGCACTGACAGTGTTCCGGTGCTGCTCAGAAGGAAATCTTTCCTTGACTTGGGACTTCAGAGAATACATCTCAGCTTTAGACCCAGTCCTGCAACCCATCACTCTTAACTCACCCAAGCAACCCCTGTGACATAAGACCCCTTACCATCTATGCAAATTCCTCAGTACTGGAGTCAAAATTGCAAATAAAAGTAGAAATGCTCACTGGCTCTACCAGGCACAATATCAGGTCAACAGGAAGAAAGAGAGATGATGAACGTGATCAATAATGATCATAACCTGTTAAGTAATAGCTTTATTGCAAACAAGGAACCACTTCCAGCTGTATGAAAAGTTGGTAGAAAAACATATAGGCTATTCCAGAAAAGTAATAATGCACTTTTAGCTTCAGCAAATTTGATTCCAGAAGAGAATCAACAAAAGTGCTTGATGGAGCTTAATTTTTTTAAGCTTCACTTGTTCTATTTTGCTGCTACTTGATATAATATAATATGATAGCTACGCAGTCTCTAATAAGAGTTGTCCTTATAAAACCATCTAGTTCACATTTACAACACTGTATCTGAATAAATATTAGAAAAACAGAGTCATGGGGGCAGCCAGCATCTATTTTGGAAACACCATCTAGTGCAAAATGGAAGAAGGAAGGGCTGGCCTGAAATCACCTCTCCTCCCCCCAGCTAGTCCCCCAAGAAAAAAAGTGGATTGGCAGAGGGTGGGATTCTCTGGAAGAGTCACTGCTGACCCCAGAGCTGTGACAGCAGCAGCACAGCCGACGGCACAGGGCTGGGGTTTGGGTTTGGTTGTGCCACTAACGTTCCACGCAGGGTGGTGGCACACCGGTTGCTTTTCTTTCCTCCTCTGAAGAAGACAGCAATATTTGATAGGAATCCCTTGTGAAGTTCTGTTGTTTCTACAGAGAGGAAGCTCTGCATATAAATCATATATATCCTATAGGTCTGGAGTTTTGTAAAAGGGAATTTACAGTCATGGTTACAAGGAAGAAAAAGTCTGAATTTTCAAGAGCTCCCATCTTGCAGGGACTCGCACTGAAACAAGCCTTCCTTTCTTTTGCAACCACTAAACTAAGCACAGCTTACTGGGTTTGAAAGGGTACATTCTGGCTACAAAACAACCTGAGGACCCTAATAGCAAATGTACACGGCTTTCTGTTACCACCATTCACCTTTACATCATCCTGAGGCTGACAAAACATCAGCAGCGAGCACAATTTAGCCAGACTAGGGAGGTAAGATGCCTGGTGCTCCACCACCAGCTTCTGTGACCACTCGTGTCACCTCAAATCCTCAGACATTCGTATTTACCCTGGATCATCACAACCGCTTCACAGCCATTACCAGCTCTTCGGTAAATAACACGGATGCTGTCTAAATGCATAACATACAAATGCTCAAATACATAATTAATGTGGGTTTACCCTTGAGAGCTCTTGTGGGTCTCCTGGGTAAGTAATAGGTCTTTTATTGTTTAGACTTAAAGATCTCTTGAGCCTCTTTTAAGGACGTGCTTCGAGCAGCTAAAAGAAGAAAAAAATAAAGCACACAAGAAATCTATAGGTGACTCTGTTGGCAAGAACCCAAAACGATCAGCTTGTTCTGCTTTGCCCTGGCAGGTCTTCATAGAAAAAGACTGAACACCAAAACTGTCTGCTTCTGCTCTTGCAGAAGACAAGAACTTAAGTGAAGGACAAAGATGTGGGTCTGACCTCACTTTGAGGAGGACCCCATCCAGCTGCTGCCCTGCCAGGAGCTAGCTGGGAGCTTGCAGCAGGGCTTACCAACAGCCCTGCAAGCACAGAGAGGACTCTCGGGGTCCAGAGACCAGTGAACATAAAAAGAAGCTGAATCTGAACCAACAGCTTAAAGGTAAAAGGACATTCATGTTTCTTTGCTAATTTTTAGGGGTGTCCAAGACCCTCACCATCCTGATTTGGAAGGATTAGAGAATAAAATTCCTCTGTGGCAACCGTGCAAACCATTTCTAACCGGCCCTTTGATGCCCTAGTGACCTTCTCCAGCTGGGCTGGGCAACCATGTTCGACAGGAGAACACAAAGTGAATTCAAGCAACGGTGTGCTCATGTATGGTTCCTTAACACGACCCTAAAAACTTCACAGAGATGCTGCTGGTGTTCCATGAAAACCATTACTACATCCACACATTCAACATTTTCCTCCCTTATATGCATGAGAAGTCACCATTCCTTATTTTTGACAGCAGAGGCAACATCCCCCCATGGCCATGCACGTTCCTGCTTCAGGGGGCCTGCTGGGGGGCTTCTCTTCGACACAGATCTGGTATTTATCGATGCTAAAGCCACTGCAGGACCCTCTTTTGGCCGAAAGGAACAGATTATCTCTGCACCTGCCTTAACGCACCTCAGCTAGACCAATGAGCCTCACCATAGGTTTGTATAAGAATTACCCTTAGTATGAATGAATTTAGGAGAGAACATCAATGGGGAATATACCCCAACGTATTTAACTTAGAAGCCTACTACGGATGGCAACTCTGGGGACAAACACAAAGGGAATTCAGGCTTTTCCTACCCTAGGACAGTCATGAAGAGGTCAGTAACTGTCCTGAAATCCAGACAGCATTTGCTTTTGCTTTTCCTTTCATAAAGGAGCAAATTAAATTTGCCCCGTTACTTCATTTGGGCTCCCCTCCTTTTATGCTTAAAACACAACATTATTCTGACTTATTTTATGGGTGAAGTAACTAAGAACAATACGAGCATCATAATGAAAGAGACGTGCAGCATTTTACGCTGCATAATAAATGTGTGTCCATATCAATGTAAAACATACAAATGGCAATAATTTAACACTGAATATTTTTCTGCCTTTAATTAAAATAAACTAATAAAGATTTCAGAGATGCATTTGCTTTAATAGAATGCAGAGTTATAATTGGTGACCTATTTTAAGCAATTTAATTTCCCATGACCTGTTTTCCAAATTAACATAGTAATAGAAGAATGTTTATTGTGTTTGGGAATATAAGTTTCTCCTTCAAAGATGTCATATGCCTTTGTGATTTAATTTAAAGGTGTGTTCTTTTATTAAAATGTTCATATAAAGAGCTTGTAAATTATGTAAATGTTTCTTTTTATGGTATTTAATGAGCCTAGAATTTTAAATCAAAGCACAATCAAAGAAAATAAACAAGGACATCTTGAAGATTCAGAAGATCACTTTAAAAAAAGCCTATCAGCTCGGGCGTACCGAATCCATTCGAATCCCCTTTTTCTTATAGTATTCAAGAGAATACTTGCCCCAGCTATTTTATTATGTTTCTACAGACACATAAAAACACTCATACACAGAATTATGTCCCTTACACACACCAGCTCAATCTGCAGCTGTTCTGAGGTGGCTCTTTTTGGCATCTCATTAAACTTGGCATTGTGTGCCAAGGGTTGATTGGGCGTTGCTTAAAAAATAATAATAAATATATATATATATTCCCTAGTGTGATTTTGAGGCACCTGAATTATTCACAAGTTGCACAGAAGGTCCATTTCCCAGCTCTGCTGAATGCAGCCGAGAGCAAGTTCAAGCCGCTGTTACCACAGAGCCCAAACCCACCAGTTGGGACTGTTTTAAATGTAAAATCCTCACCATTAAAGAATGATGTGCGATGACGTGCGGATGGTACTTTCATAGATTTGGTGAAAAAAATACCAGAAAGTTAATATTTTTTTTGGCTAAGGGAGTTTAGTAAGTATTTTGATTTTACTATTGATTTTATTATTCAGTTTGAGGGCAAAATGCCTGATAAACTAAATGGTAGACTGAAATCCTTCAGATGGCCCCAGCAGGGGACAGGGCATCTCACATGAGATGAAGGTGTTGCAAGGACCTTGGGAAGCCTCTGCGTCCCTCCTGTGTAGGGCAGCTGAGACCTCCAGCCAGGTAAAAGGCCCAACATAAGCATCATGCAAAGATGTGTCCTGCACATGTTACACGGGAAGTAATCCTGCTTTTCATTACGGGATTACAGAGCAATGATTTACAAGGCTCCAAAAGATCTTCAGTTTGTTCAGTGCCGGGCAGGGATGACACAAGATTAAGGCCAAAGAATTTCATAAAACCAGGAAAAAAACATTTAGTGTCCTCCCAAATGCCAAGTAGGTGGGAGTAGATTCCTAAGTCGTAGGGAGTAGGGGAATTGTTTCAGGGGGTTAGGCAGGGTTAATGAAATGTGTCACCTCTCTATAAAACCAGGCCTGATGTTTATAATTTTCATTATTTTGTCATGTTGAAAAGTTGTAGATCAACCTCCTTTTCTGCAGCAATGAGCCCCTCCCCAACTCTTCCCGTAGTTCAGTAGGCTGGCTCATTATACACACATACAAATGCAGCTATATTTGTTTGTGAACATTTCACTGCTTCTATCCGCTCCCCTAACCGGGCCCATGCTAGGCCACAGGCCTGTCAACGCACGGAAAGCAGACGATGGCTCAGTCACAGCCGCGACTCCTATAAAGCCTCATTCCCCCTCCATGGGACTCCATCCTCTGACAGGTGGGAGAGAGGAAAAGACCCTCCCCAGAACAGGCTCTTTAACATATCAGGGGTGCACGCGGCCTGCCTGAACGTCTCTCTCGGGCTGCATCTCCAAAGCACTTGTGGAATGGTCGGGACAGCAAAGGGGCACATTGAACAAGAGGAGACTCTCGTCACGGCGTTCGTGCCTCCATAAATATGCAGAGGAGCTGAGAGAGTTTAACAAGCGGTCAACTGCTTGACTTGCAGGACATCAATGCCCAGACGGATGACAGCCTCCTCCTTCAGCTCCTCACAGTTGTGTTTGGACCCAGGCATCCATGTGGCGTTATTTTAGCAGAGCAGCCCCCCAGCAGAGGAGATGTTCTCTAACAGCCCCATCTGTTAAGAATTTATAGCTAATGTATCTCGTAGCATGGGGGTTTCTAGGTAAGAAAGATGCCTTTGGCCTGGTTAGGAGATCTTTGTGTGCTCTGCTCGTGATCTCATTGCCTGACACATTTGGTTTAGAATTTGGGAGAATTGCTATTAAAAATATCAATGATTCATCCATCCCTGATAAACTGAGATGTTCAATAAACATGCTTCAGCAGCAAGAACTATATGTATGTATATAGAGATAGAGGAATGTTCCTCCTACATGTGTTTCAAGTGTGATTCCCCCAGAACAATCCAAGCTATAAGGTATTTTATGCTCAAATCCAAGTTTTTATACTCTGACAATTAAAAACATGTGACATATGAAAGCACGGGTCTGAGGGTTGATGGAGTTGGGGTGCTTAGCTGGACCCCTTGGCCAGCCACCGCTGTCCCAGCTCCTGCAAGCACCCAGAAGAAAAGGTCAAATCCCCCACTATAAGACATTTACAGCCCATTATATTATTTGCTCTTTAGAGTTTTATTAAGGCACCAAATGGCTGAAGGCTCTGCCAGGGAGACTTAAGAGGGAATGAATGAAACGGCTTTGGGTGGAGGAAGCAAGATGAAATCCATCTTTTTCTCCAAAGACAAAGGCTAACCAAGTTCTGATTTACATCTGCCAATTGAGCTGAAGTCCTCCAGCCCTCTGGATCCCCAAAGCACCCACCATTTCAGGGCTTGATGCAGCCCTTAACCTCAGACTGTGCGAGCAGCCCACCCAATGAGCATGTTCAGGAAGGAGCTGTGTTGGTTTGCCTGGTTGGATTGCCCCTCACCGATGAGATGCAGTCTGCCCTTCCCTCCCTGGCCACCCCAGCAACTCGTGTCAGAGAGCAGGAGAAACAGGGAGAAAAAGCACTAAAACAGACAATAAACACTTCAGAAACATAACCATTGGGGATCTTTAAAAAGCATTGATTTCTGGGCTTCAAGAGAAGAAAAGGAAGAGAATAACGTTTCAAGAGCAAAAAAAACAGCCCCCAAACCACTGACTTCAAGCTGCCTAAATTTCCCATCGCCTTCAGGAGCAGCAGCCCTGGCTCGCTGTGGTTTAATATCTTTACTTCTGGATCCAACCCCAACATGAGCTTCACAAGGACAGCTCTCCGATACAAACCCATTGCCTTTCTGCCGTTACATTTTCGGGGTTCAAAAGGCCCAGTGCTGCTCTCACATTGCTTCCAACCCTGGGGGCAATTCACCGGGCTCCAGTAAAGCACCCACTCCAGTTCAGCTGGCTCCAGTAAAGCACCCACTGATAGAAACAGCCCAGCCTGGAAGAACAAAACAGGCCCTCCACTTCCTCCTTATTTTATTTTTAAAGGCTCAAAACTAAAACAGGAGGAGGGGAGGAGTATCTGAAGATCTCTCTGCATCGTCTTTATTTAAGGGGGTAACAGGGAAAAGCATTTTGCTGCTCCGAGGGTGCACAGTCAGTGATCTTAACGGCGCATTATATAACGCTGCCGACTAAATGACAGACAGCCGGGATTTACAAGGCAAAGAGAGCACATCAAAGTACCCCGGTGACGACACGAACCACGCGAACGCAGCTCGAGTGTGCTCGCTGTCACTCCAGCATCTCGAAAGGCATGCTCATGCCAGCCTGCCTCTGTTTAATCTCTACGAGTTCATCTCGCCCTCCGACTCTCCCCCACCGAAAGGCTGATGCTTTTCTGGTCCATCCTCCTTTTAGATACCTGCTCATCCAATACCCTGTACCACCATCGACCTCTCAGATTGCCTGTTCTCCTGTCAGTGTAGCCCTGTTCCCACTCCTCTGCTCCTCCTTCAGTCCAGCGGGAAAAAATACTGCTGAAAAAAAATCATATCAGGACCTACATAGGACAAAAAAAAATTATTTCTGCAGTTATCAGCCTGGAATACCTACATAGCTCTGCCTTGACCTTAGGTGCCTTTGGTTAAAGGGATGTTCCATTATTAATCCAGCTTAGAGCTGGATTAACTTTTAAAGATACAAAAATGCCCACAAGCCAAGTAAGGTGAGATATATTTTTGGCTGGTTGGAGCTGGTAGGCTGCCCGGCAGGGTTTGCAAGCAGCTAGAGCTTAGCAGAGATGCTTTTAGATATAAATCCTGATGAAAAAAACCCTCAACCAAACAACCCCCCAAATAAATTACGTAAGCAAGTAACAGCCAGCAGGTCACGCAGGACAGTTAATGTCCTCCAGATATATTTGTACTCTATGAGAAATTCCCACTACAGACCAAATCTGCCCAGCCTGGAAAGCAGAATCGCAGTCCAACCTGGGAGCTTTGATTTTTTCCAAGGAGAAGGATGAGGGGAAAATAGAAAGTGAGGGGGAAAGATAATTCAAAGGAGGAAAACAAAAAGATACTGTATAGAAAAAAAGCATTTAAGGGCTGATCCAAAGCCCACTAAAACTGATGTCAATGGGAGGAGTTTTGTTTTCCTCCTTTCACTGGATCATGTCCCTAGAGAACAGTTTCCAAATGTGGTCGCTCTAGTGAAGCATCTAGAATCTGCATTTGGGGGCTGAAAAATCACAGGGATTGTAGCCCCCCCAGGTAGACGCTCTGCCTTGTTTGCTGTTTTCCTGAACCTAGCCCAGGTTGGGTGCTCCTGAAACGAGACCCGAGTAGCAGGAAGATAACTGGGAAGAAAGCAGAATGATGGTTTTGATTAGTGAAATGTGGATTTTCACATGCGTCTGCACAAAGAGAACTGAAATGCCATCCCGAGACACCCCCTCACATTTGAAATAAGATATTCAGATTTGTAAACACATTTAGAATATTAACTTAGGCATCAACAGAAAGATAGATCTTAACGTATCCTGTAAAACAAACTCTTAAATACTTTTAATGTATGCCTCTTGTGAAACCCTGCGCACAGATATCTCCACCCACGGACTGCTGCTGGCTGCAGAACACACATCCATTGTGTTTGCCTTCATCGCGAGGAGCTGAGCAGAAAGGGAAGAGAGAAGATACTACAACAGATCTCTTCAGACCTCCAATAAAACAGAGACTGTTAAGCTGCTAAGGTTTTGCTCATTGCCATAAAGTTCCTTGTTCAGAATTAAAAGGAGGTGATTCTTACTAGTTTACCTCTAGCACCACAATATCTAAAATAGCAGAAGCAAAACCAGTCAGGTAATGAGAAAAACTACCTTTGAATAAGTATCACAGAAAAAGAAATAGTTACGATCCACCATGAATTATTCAAGCAGCTCCAAATAGAAATTGCCACAAATAGCAAGATGAGATCTTGCCTTTCTGTACGTTTCGTGTCCTGCAACAACCCGAACAGCACATTCCACTTGGGAAGCTGCGCGTGGAGCCTTGCTTTGCCTCGAGGAAATCCAACGAGAGGCAACGGGAGGCAGGGCAGAGTGCGCTCTTCTTCGCCTTACGGATCACATCTATATGTTTTTAAGCCATTTTGTGCAACTAGGCTCTTTCAGCACATAATGCCTCTGTTGAAAGCCTGCTACTACACCCAGAGGGCTTCACAGAAAATACTGCAGCCTTGGGGAACTCTGGGTCCCACAGCTAGAAATTAGGGCTGGAGAGCTGCAAAGGAGTCTGTGCTCCCAGATAATTAAGAGAGATTCTTCACTAAAATTGCAATTTTGTTACTGCAACACTGACAGTTACTTAGATGTGCTTTGCAAAAATAAATAGATAAACAACATAATAAAAAAACTGGCTGGTGGCTAAACCTGTGGAAATCTCTTTATAGCAACACGGCTGCACCAGGCAGGACGAACAGCAGAGTTTGGCATGAAGAGGGTAGTACTTGGGCTCACCTACATTTTCTAGGACATAGCGTGCAGAGGACGGTGGTAACCTGCGCTTCTACTTGTCTGAAGCCGCAGGGAACAGAACTCCCCTCCGCTAACTTTGGTGACTGTAACTCCCCTGATGCCTGATCCTGCTGAAAAGGATCGGAAAAGCAGCCTCGTGCAACCCGCATGAGCCTGGCTGAGCTGCCACCGCTGCTCCACAGCACAGCACCTGCCACAGCCAGGGAAATGCTGCATCTTCCTCCCTCCTCTCCTCTTCCTTCCTCAGGCTGCCCCTCAGCTTCTCCTTTTCTTTAAGAATTTGGGTCACCTCGCTTACACCAGCACAGCTTTGCCCAAGGAAGTGTGCTTTTGTGCAGTTCCCCGGGGAGAGAGAGACACCTATCCCTTGCACAAGAGTTAAGTTTTCCCCTTCTGGGCACATGAGTGGGGGAAATATACAGGCAAGTATTTCTGGTATTTCTTTTCAGAACATTCCAGATAAAAGTTTGGAATATTACAAACACACAAGCTGCAGAAATCCCTCATTTTCCTTAACTGCATGGGGAAAGTCAAAAGAATTTTTCTTCCCGAGTATTTTCTTTTAGTTATCTCCTTCTTTTGAGAAAAATACGTTCTGCTGCTTTGAAAGCAACATACATTTGCATGTGCCCACCGCTTGAGAGTGTCTCTCTGCCTTGCCCGAGGAGCATGTGCCTAGCTCGAGTCCCCACGGTGAGTGGCAGAATCTGCCATATGGAGGTCACCTTGTCCAGGTCCAGAAATAGCTCTTTTTCCTAAGCAGGGAAGGAGCTACTGTGAGTAATGAAAGAGGAGGCTAGCTTGTATCCGTGGCACTGATTGGTGCCAGGGTTACAACACGCAGAGACTTTGTCATGCCAGCAGCAGCGATACCGTCAATCTGCAGGCACAGAAGTCACCTAGTTCCACCGCGAAAACATGTGCCAGCCAGTTTTTCATTTCAGTTCTCACACAGGGGTTTGGATGCCTTTCAGGAGTTGAGAACAGATCCTTCAGGAAAGGTGTCCTTGGGGAGGTGACAGCAGCTCCTGGCAAAGGACTTTTGCTGCTTAAGGGCACGCGCTGGGGGCTGCTGGGTTGGTTCCCTGCGGTGGGCTGGGGCAGGGGATGGATTGTGATAAGGTGAGGAAGCAGCATCAAGTGGCCAGTTCCAAGCCCCCCACTGCTGTCGAGGGCCGTGTGACTGCACAGGCACAACAGGGCTCAGGCTCAACGATGTGACTACCATCAGTCGGTCAGTCAGCTTGTGGCAAGGAATTCTCTTCTATGCGCCTACAACTGGAGAGGGAAAGATCAAGATCTGCCCTTGTGCAATGAACCTTTTTGCTTTATTCAGCTTTCAAGACACCAACAACTATGAAAATACTACAACAGAACCATCTGATGGCCAACAAGGTGCTCACCTAGCAGCTCAGTAATTGGTACCTTTGTTTAAAAACAGACATCAGCTAGTATGTCAGGTCAGACTGACTTTCACAGACCAGAAAGCATCTTGTCATGTTTCCGTTACAACATCCTGTGGAACAACGTGAAATAAATGAAAATATTGCAAAAATAATGTTCCCAGGTACACCACAGGAAATTTAAAGGAAGGTGGAATAGGAGGAGAAGAAAGAACGCTGGTTTTGCTGATGCTAATTCAAATTTATTTTGGAGTGCAAGCACTCAGTCTAAATGAGCACCAACCCTCTTTTTGCCCCGTAATGTTTAGCAAATAAGTGATATCAGTGATAGAAGGTTAAGGAAGAGCTAGAAGGTGATGCACTCAGTTTGCAACTGTTTAGACAGTTACACCTGGTAGCAGCGATGTGGTAATTCAGCCACCACCAACCCCTCGTGCGGGCGATGCCAGAGCTCTGCTCTCCTCTCCAGCCTGCTACAAAGGATCCCCTCCCATTTGTCAATATGGGAAGGAAAGAGCACTTATCCCTCCACGACATCTTTTTGCATCCCACAGGCTGCAAATCCCTGGTTTGATCTCGTTCAGTGTGGAACATCTGACATTGCCTGTGATGGGGAGGCTTTAACCGCTCTTCTTCCTTCTTATGATACCCATGACTATAGGATTGGATAAAAGGGATGAACAGATGGATGGATCACGTATAGACACTCTAAAGCCTTTATCCTTCGCTAGGTGTTGGTTTAAGCGATGCACAGTATTTTTAAATAGCCCCTTCTCTTTTTCCTTTCTCCTTCACAAGTTTTCCTCTGTGTTCCTCCCCTCGGCAGTCTCTTCCCCCCTCTCCCATACACACACTTTGAGCTCGAGTCTTGATATATTAAAAAAACCCACCCACCACGAAGCAGCCCTAAGCCAGTGTTTCCTTTGTCCTTGCGCTTTAAAAGCTGTAGTTGCTCAGATGAGGTAACGGGCCTCATAACACAAGAAGTATGTTTTTCAGAACTTAATGTCCTCTGCCACAGATGTCGTCTCTGCCAGAGGCTTATTAACACCTCAGAAGAGCAAAGCCCTGCCCACAAAGGGAAGGGAATCTAAAGAAGATACACAAACAAAGGAGGTGAATGTTAAAAGCAGCTAATGAGGGGAAAAAAAACCTCCACCTTCCCATCATGGCACTTCAGAACAAGTAGCATTGCCAAGCACTAAAAACCTTGGGATTAAAGAGACAATTTAGAAAGACTTGATGTGGGGAATGGAAATCTCCTGGAAGACATTAAAAGAACACAGAAGATCAGCACATATAGTGGGGGGGGGGGGGGGGGAAGAAAAACCTAGGAAAAAAAATAAAAAAATATATATGTATGTGGATAACTTTGCAAGGACTAACAGAACAGCTATTCGGAAATAGTCAGGCACATTCATTTCCTATAAGGGAAATTTAATTTTGAAAGGAAATAGAAAGAGGGGGACACGCACAAAGCACTCGCAGAATCAGACAAGATGTGCCTTCAAAGGGATTCCCTGAGACCTCAAACCTGTTTGTTTACAAACCTTTCTATTTAAAACCAATCCTCTTCGAAACACCAAGTACTCAAAATAACCACCTCCCTGACTTGCCCTTCTCGCTCCCAATGACCTGTGTGTTGCTTTTGAAATGATTTCCCCTCCTCGCAGTGCTACATTCGCTGCTCTTCTGTTGGGGGGTTGGATTCCAGCACACCGAGGTCGTCCTCGCTCCTCCGGACCTGCTCCATCAGGTCCCTGTCCTTCCTGTGCTGGGGGGCTCCAGAGCTGGACGCAGTATTCCAGGTGAGGTCTGAGCAGAGTAGAGTGGCAGAATCCCCTCTCTCCATCTGCTGGCCACACTTTTGATGCAGCCCAAGATGCAAGCACCCACTTCAGGGCCACAAGCACTCACTGGCTGCTCATGTCCAGCTTCTCACCTACCCAAGTCCTTTCCTGCAGGGCTGCTCTCTATTGCCTCTTCCCCAAGCTTGTATTGATAGTGGGGGTTTTTCCGCCTCAGGTGAAGGACCCTGCACGTGCTCTTGTTGAACTTCATGAGTCCTTTGGAGAGAGATTTGGGGGAGCTGAGATAGACCATAAAGACCAGGATTTTCTTGCTAGAGCAAAATCCTTGCTCAGAGACACATGTCAGCAGCAGGAACATGGCAGAAGTCTGGAACCAGACTGTAGAGTAAGACTTCTGGTATCAAAAATGGATGGGTAAGAAGTAATTACGAGACCACAAAGATCACCAGAAATAAACAATAAGTCATGCTGTTCAAAAGGACACTATGACTGAGATCAGCCACAGCAAGGACAATAAAATCAGCCCCTAAGATTGTTGCTATTTAAAGAAATGTTTCATATGGAAATGAAGAGCCCACAGAGGGATGAGCTGGGTGCATAACACACCTAATGCTCAAAGTTCCTGACATTTACCCCCGGCACAGCACACAGGCTGTGGGGATCACGAAACATATCAGAGGGGCCAAGTAATCTCAAGGGGCTAAAAGGATTCAAAGAGCCCTTTAGCCAGGTTAGATGCTCCCCTCAGTGCTGCAAGAACTAGGTGCTAATAAAGGTCTTTCCAGTTAGTGGACATTGAGCAATCCAGCCCTTGAAAAGAACTGTACAATTAAGATGTCCTGGTCAAACCCTGGGGCTGGAAACTCCCACGTTGGTAAGGAGCCTTGGAGGAGATGATGCTGTTATCCCTGGAGTAGCTTAGCTCTTCATCAGTCCTGTGAGGGACCATAATTTTGGGTGCTTTGAGGCTCTCTAGTACAGCCACGTTAACAGGTCATGTCCATGGAGAGGAGCTGTGCAGAGCCCCAGCTTCACCCCCCTGTCGAGTGCCATGTCTTGGGCACCAGATACAGAGCAAGGAAGGTTATATTTTCCAAACTGTCCACCCCTCTTACACGATCCAACCCCAGTTTTGCCAGCCATCCTCGCTTGCGCAGGGCTGAACCAGCCTGAACAATAAGATCAGGATCATTCAAAGGGCAGGAGGATGCAGTTTGCTTCAGATGGTGCAGGCTTGGATTGCAGTCAAAGAACTGAATCTTCTGCAGAGATTAACAAGCTCCGCAGGTGCAGGGGAAGAACAGGCTCTTCGAACGCAGGAGGAGGAAAACACACAGTATGGAAAAGTGCCCACTGCCCGACTCGCTAGTGAAACTGTTAAACAACTGCCAGTGGGTTTTCTGGAAGGAGGTCAGGAGAAGCAAAGGTGTGGAAAGAGAGAAAGCAGCAGCCGCCGATGTCCCACAGGAAGGAAACACCAGCCAGCGGTAGGAGATACAATCTGATCCTTTGTGTATTTTGCAAGTCGCCTTGTTGGAATCAAAGACCGTAGAAAACCAGTTTGCGAAATAATGCTGGTGACAGAGCAGCACCACCCCGTGTCAGGGCTGTTTCACAGAGTGGGGCTAATTCACCTTTTGTCTGCCTAATAGCACTGCAGAAACAGAACCTTTCCGATCACGGGGGCCGAGTTATTTCATGCTACAAACCCTTCACGGGCAGCCTGACAACAAAACAGGCTCTGCAAAGCATTACCGAGTCACAAGGAGCCTCAAATGGCATTTCCCAAAGCTTTTCCACCCCATGGGGAAGGAAGATTGTGATGGGGAAATACCAGCTTCTGGGGGAAGGGGCGTAAATAGCTTCGAGTGGGTATGGCAGCAAAAGCAACACGATAGTAAGAAGGAAGAGCTGCTGAGATTATCAATTCCTGGCATTATATTCCCAAAACACTCCTGAAGCCTCACAGCTTCCATATGGCTCATCAGACACATACAATAACACGATCGCTCAGAACATTCAGTCCTATAGAAAGGAAACAAGAAACACAGACACATCCCTGCACTCCTGCACACAAAGGCAGCTCCGGGGCCTGAAATAAAAGGGATGGGAGCAAATTCTGTATTCAAGGCAACCACCTCCAGGCCTCCTGCTCATGAGCTCACTGTGAACACCAAACCTTTGGAGAGATGACCCAGGTGTTGCTTCCACCTGGGGCACAGACCTCACTGAGCCACCAGACCCTCCAGTGAGACGTATCTACGTAGGTGACCCATTTGCGGGCACGATGGAGAGGTCGTGCAAAGCCAAGCTCCCTGGGTGTGTTTTGCAGGTCTGTACTGCCCATCAGCAGGTATCACCCAGCACCTCCATGGAGACACAGCTCCATGTCAACCTGCTTGGAAATCCTGCCTCTAAGCAAACTGGAGAGAGCAAAGCTGTGCTGAAGTGACTGAAGACACTGGTGGCTCTGTGCAAAGGTGGCTGTTGTCACATCCACGTCAGTGACAGCTGAAGGGGGCCTTGTCCAAGTCCTCAGCCCTCTGTGCTATCAACAGAGCAAGGTTTGAAGAGAGCAGGTGTTATTAGTTCCCTGGAGTTTTCCTGGAAGATGTCCTCATGTACCAACTCTGGCCCACCCCAGAGCTGCCAGAGTCACTCTCTGCACTGACTGCAGCATTTTATTTTCAGGCTGAGAAAGGATCAGGCCTGTAGCGAGCTCCAGGAAAACTTCTCAGCCATGGCTTGTGACTATAAAAACTCCCTCCCTGGCCTACTGAAGTACAAGTTTCTGCGATTCTTTTCCAAGACTGATAAGCCAGCATCCGCGTTACTTCTCCGTCATGTGGTCTCCAGTTCTGAGAACCTGTTTCAGTTCTACAAACCTGCCCTGCTATCTTTTTCCTTCTATGAGGCTTTAAAAAGAAAAAAAAGAATGAATCACCTTTTTTTATTATTATTATTACTTTTCCAAATGGGAAGCTCCTTCACACCATTAACTTATTTCTAGCATCCACTGCACCGTTCCTCCTTTGGCACCTGCAGCTTCAAAGCTTTCTCTTTCCTCACTGAGAGGCTTGTTTATTTTTATTTTTTTTTATAAGCAAAGCCTAATTCTGTTGGTTTTTTTTTTTCTAGTTAAAATCCCTCAACCAAGCTCCTTGAGGAGTAAAGTAGGCATACAGAAAGTTAATGAGAAATTCTCCTTCTACCCCTGAGGACTGAAGAGGGGATAATTTAGGTAATATTCGGAACCAGCTCTGACCCCTTTAAGACTCTCCGGCATTGCCGCGGGAGGAGAAGGATCCAACTGTCCTACATTTTCCATGTGGATGTTGCCACTGCTAACAGCGCGTGGCTTTTCTTCCACGGCTCTCCTGAGAGGTCTAAGCAGAGCTGGGTGGAGCAGAAACTGCAGCGCTGAGCACACAGCCCAGTGCCAGTACCCAGGCAGTACTGGGACTGCCTGCATGTTACAGCCTCCCGGTAATAACTGCTAATTTCCATCACTTCCCTACGTTGGACACCCAGAAAGCTGATGACTAGTTATGGCACCTTCTGCTGGATGCAATCATCTCGTAATATCCTAATTAGCCGGATCAGTTTTCCTCCTCATCACGAGCAGCGACTGAACGTCTTCTGGCTCTGCCCAGGACGGGCTCTCCCCCCGCTCCGCTCTGCCGCGCTTCACCCTGGGAAGCGTTTTGTGATACTTTGGATCCCTTGTAAACCGTATTCTTCGATTTGGGCAGTCTTTCAACTCCGTGAAAGTTACACGTTGTTTTCATTTCTTCTCAAGTACCTCAGGTCAAAGAAAGACCTGTGTCAGTGGCTTTAAAAGCCTAATAAAGTCTTTCATCCGGAGACCTGCTTGCTGGCGCAAAGTCAGGGAAAACAAACTAAGTCATCGAGTGTTGTTCAAACTGTCAGATCCTTTTCAGCATGCTCTTCCTGCCAGCCCGTTCGCGTGCGTTTGGGGGCTGGGGTGGGGAGGAAGCGAAGGAAAAGAAAGGGAAGAGGGGGGGGAGGAAATAAATAAATAAATAAATAAAATCCTGATGGCAGAAAGCCCATGGAACAACTGGCACCTCTCCAAAGCAGCCTCCCCCCGGCCCCCAGCCCGCCTTCGTGGGCACAGGCGTCTGCCAATCTGTTCTGCACACACACACGCGCACGCTGCACAACACAAGCAACAAAATGACTTTCCAACAACTTTGCTCACAAGTGCCACTCTACTCCCGAGTTTGGCACCTTGTGCTTTCTCCTCACCCCCTGCCTCTCCAGGCTTTGCCTCCCAACAAGCTGGACAGGTTCCAGTGTTTAAAAGCCCATTTAACCACTCCCTTTTGTTTAGAAATGCTAAGCCTTGATCTGATTTTATCGACCCTGCCATGCCAAGAGGAGGAGGACGCTGAGGGCTTCTGAGGATCCTGCGATGAGCTGAAAAGCTCCAGGAGCCCTTCAAGAAGGGCTTTGGCCACTTTGCAGCAGTGCTTCTCGTGCTATCAAGAAGCCCCTGAAGGAGAGCGTGTAGCATTCATAGGACCACACAGGATGGCTTCTACTCTTGTTTTTGTGCACATTTCTGCCTTTAAAAACTTCATTATTGGCATGTTTAGGAGCTGAAATCCAGTGGCATGCTTGGCTGGCACTGTCTTTTGATGGTTAAATACTTCTTTACGCTCCTTGCCTTGTTCAGTGCTGCTATGGCTGGAAAAAGCAGAGCGGCAGGGGAGGGAGGCAAAGAAGCGAGAACAGAACCTCTGCTCTGATTGACAATTGTAATCTTCCTGGTATTGTTAGGAGACATCTTTCTGCACTTGATAAACCCAGCATGATTACATGAAACATATCCTTTTAAAACATATTTCTCCCTCCCATAAAGCAGGTAAAGCCAACTGAATTTAGAGCTAATTTCAATTCCCTTGTACAGTGCAGCATTTGGATGCCCTCTTAAGGATGCGAGGCTTGAAAGTTTGCCTTATCAACATCCTTTTCTCATAAGCCCAGAGAAGCTCTTAACATTAGTGCTAGAAAGGACTGGGTAGATTACAAGTCAGAGACACAGAGCTCTAGAGTAACAGAAGACCCTTCCCAAAAATACACTTTCCTTTCCCACGTGATTATTTCTTTAAGGCAGATTGGAGAGGAAGAAAGCACACGCTCAGCCAGTTACTGCCTGTGGAAAGATGTAACCAAATGCTGACCACCAAGACCACCAGCCATGGGAAAACATATTTTGGCCCCATTCCCTATATCCATCATCCCACCAGTTCTGCACTACTGCTGGTCGTGGTGCCGCTGCAGAAGAGGAAGATTTTAACATCTGTATAACTGCTATAAATTTGAATGAATAAGAATAGTTTCTCATCTATGGCAATTTACACCAATCAAGGCTCTACCTTCATGTATCCGGCAATCTGGAGGAGTCTGCCTCCTGCTAGGCAGTTACTGGTGCTTTTTTAACTTTCCTACCCTGGCTCTGCTCTCCTTTGCTTTTCATTTCCCACCAAAGGAAAAACATAAAGGAAGTAATGATGAACAGGCTGCTGTGGTCAACAGAAGTAGCAGCATGATCCGGAGAGATCCTGTCTAAAAGTTCAGGCAGAAACAAGAGCCTTAGAGGCATTAAGATTAACTGAGCCTGGAAGGATGTCACTGAAAAACAAATGACAGCAGACTTTCCAAGCAACTTCCTTCGGTCCAAACCAGTCAGATATTTTTGATATCCTGCAGCTTCAAAGAGGGGAACAGGCAGTTGAGTGCTAGTGCTGAAGATCACGTTGGCCTTACCGGATTATTCAGGTCATGCTAAACAGCAAATTCAGTGGATTAAAAGAGTCCTCGTTCCTGCTGTGCAGTTTTAACAGTCTGCAAGCTCCACAGAGGGGCTGAGGATGCTCGGTACGTCGCATGTCTTGTGCAGCAGTTTATAGCCAGACAAGCTCAGCAAGGGGCATCTGCCTTCCTAAAAATTACCATTGACCCATTCCCGTTCAGGAACATTGAGAAACCAATGGACTCACCCAGCAGCTATGTGAAAATCTCTTTGCCAAGCCATGCAGAACTCACTTTTGTGTCGGCAGTGTATCGGCATTGTATTACCATGACAAAACCAAATTACCACCATTGAGGACAGCCTTTGCTGACACAACCGTCCCTCTATAGCAATATACTCATGTGCACAAATGATAGCACAATGGAGGGGACGTGTAACTGCTACAGGATCTCTGTAGTCACGGCAAAGAGTTTTTCAGCTTCTTTCTTGCCTTGCCCGAGCCATTCTCTGTGCAGGCGCTCGCACAAAGCCCAGCGGCGACTCACGTTAACGTGCTGCTCCTGCAGTTGCGACGGAGGGAAGGCAGGATGGCCCCAGATGTCATGGCAAAGCATTTTGGGGGGTTCTGCCATGTTAAGTACTCTCCTTGCTCTCATTATGGGTCATTAGTGAAGTCATAGGGCCTCCACTACAATGACCAAAGCCAATGCGGTACCAACGTGGCTACTACTGAAACCACCCAAAGCAATTAAGGCTGTGTTTCAGATGTTAATTATAAAAGGTTTTTGCAATTATTACAAAATTATTACAAAAATTTTATATTGCCTGGGAAAGGAGGTCCTGGGACAGGTAGAAAGAGAAGCACCCAGCTTTCTGACTCAGTCCTACCACACACTGAGACCTGCCCAGCACGCAATAGAGACAAAGCTCCCCAAAAACATCATGTTGGTGATCGCTGTTCCAGGGCTCATTTGCAGAAACAAATCTTTCAACGGGTGAGCCAAGAAATGAACTAGTGGTGTCTCTGAGTTTGCAAAATATCTATTGCTGAGGTATTCAACTAGAGGTGGGGTTTCTGATGTCTAACACAGGTACAAACTGTGCAGCTCTCTTTGGGCGAGCAGCGACGGGGTCTCCCCTCTCCTCCACTGCCCATGCTGGAAACTCATACGAGTTAAATAGCGTGGAGGCTTCTACCTCCGTCAAAACTGGTGGAAATTAGCTGACAGCCGTGAAAAATATTACAGAAACTGATAGACGGAGACACCTACACACTGCTTGGGATGGCACAGAACTGCTTTCCTGAGAAAAACTGGGCTAAATATGAAACGGTCAGTCCCTGAGCTGGTCAAGACGTGGATATGAGCTTGCTGGTAGCAGGCTGAGATTCCCTGTGGAGACAGACAGCTCTCCTGAGATTCAATGAGCAATGTAAGAGAGGGATTTGGGTTAGAGTAAAACGCTAAACCACGCACGAGAGTCGAGGAGGACAATTCTTCCTCCGGCTAACCTCAATCAGCAGGTTCACAGAGTAGCTTTGACCTCACAGTCAGCACATTACAGACTCAAGTCCCACACTTGCACCCTTCAGCAGAAGCTGAAGCAGTTAATTTTCCACCCATGATTATCATCTTACTGGAGCATAACGCCCAGACACAAGGTAACTAAGACACTCCAAGAACGTCGTCAACAAATCTACAATTATTTTGCACCAATATAATGACAGCGCACCACGCCACTAACAATTTGACAAAGGTTTGTTCACAAAAGTTTGCAGACATTCCTGGGTATTTTTTCAGCTCAGAAAAATCACCTGGAGCTCCCAACAAAGGACCTCTCGAGGGTAGGAGACAGCAAAGCTAAACATTCATCACTTGCAGATCAGAGAGCAGATGGAAAAACCACGGTAAGAGATTGCACCGAGTTTCCTGTTTCTTTAAGTTGCTGATGGATTCACACATGATGCAACTAGACACAACACAGCACTTGCATCTTCCTGCATCACTGATTCTGCAGACATAGATCTTCCCACCCTCCTCTTCCCCCTTCCAAGGCCCAGACATCTTTTTTTGTCTGCGACTGGATACAATCACATTCTGCATACAAACCCAGCAAAACAAAGCATCCCATTTTCAGTTCACAGAGCTGCCATGGCAGAAATAAATATTTTTTTGTTTGTTGAGGTTTTCTTTCTGGTTGCTGCTGGTTTGTTTTCCAAAATCATTGTTCTAGAGAACAATTTAACAAAACACATTCTTCCCTATTCAAGACTTTGCTGCTGGCTGAGTAGGGTTCTCACTGAAAAAGCTGACCCTTCCAAGCCAAACCTCAAAGTTCTCCAAAATCTCAGCCTCTAGAGGACTTCCTAAATCAGTAAATCTAGGACAAGCACTGGGCCTCCTTCCAATTGCAGCAGGAAACCACCAAACACAACACCTCTGCAGCACTGCCACGGTTCGCAAGCAGAAGACAACACCTTTGGTTTTGTCTCTCGGCTCCGAGCACACCACGGCTGAGGGAAGGCAGCTGGGCACTAACCCACTCCATATTCCCAGTCTGAACTCTGCTTGCAGTCAGTGTCAGCATCACTTGGGAGGCACAGAGGCAACTGCCCAGCTGGCTGATGCCCCCAGGAGTTTAGGATAAACCATCCGGTGGTGCAGTGGCCTTGCAACAACCGCCACGGTCACGTTGGGTTTTCAGCAGCACATTGCTCGATGTTGCTGAATCAAGTCAGGGATTGAACCTTTCTTGGAAGAGAAACTTGCTCAAGTTTGGGCTTTATGATCCAGATACAGACTCACCAAGCTCAAGCACCTGTAAAGGAGCCTGAACTCTGTTTGCCAGGGACAGCTTCAGGAATTAGCATCTATTTTCTCCCCCTCTCTCCCATTTTACTTCAATTGCCTAATCTGGTGGTAATTTTCCTCTCCCTGGTGCCTCCCTCCCCATCCTTTCCTTCTCTCTTCCCACCCTGTCAGCCAATGACAAAAATAGAGATGAGAAGAGACACAATTGCATAAAAGAAGGGATTTTTCCATCTTTAACCGCAGAGGGGGATCGGTTTGCATGCCGCCTCCCTGCCAGAGCATCACCGGTTAAGGCAGGTGAGATTTGGAGGGGGGCTGTGTGATGCATCGAGCCGAGCCTGCCCCTTGACCTCCAGCTCCCTGCCTGCTCTGCCTTCAGCTTTATTGAAGGCACCGGGCGTGAAATGGTACCAGCGATGATGCTTCGAGCTTTTCTAAGCAGCCTTTGCGCAGACGGAGCGGTCGCGTCAAACGTGCACCCTGCGTGCTGTGCTCACCTTTAACGGGCGTACCTCGAGTCGAATAGTTCCCTGGTTTTGCATCACTAATAATAATAAAAAAATAATCTATCTGCGCAGACACCAGCTCTGTGGCTCAGCAGACACGACGCTGCTGTATTCCAAGGTTAGAATCCATTTAAAGAAACCCGAGTTACTGACAACTTAAGAATGAAGGGGAAAAAAAAATAAATTTATCGATGCTTACCTTGGATTTTGGCTGGCTGGGCTTGGGTGTGTCTCATCCACAGCAGGGTCAGGGATGAGGCTTCACTGGGATTTTGTAGCTGGAAGAAAAAAAAAAAAAAAAGAGAAATATTCTAATGATAAATCAAATGAAGAAATGATACCAACATATCATTTTAAAAAGCTCGATTTGATTTATGGTTTATTTTGAGGTTTGCACAGTATTGTAGCTGGTTAAACTTCACCAGAAAATATCCATGGTAGGCAAAGACTCATTTTTGCTGGACAACATTAGTGCTCTGGTCTCTATTCACCTGATGTGTTGTTCCTCCTTCCAGCCCCTTCTCCCTCACCGTTCTCAGCATCTGAAACTGAGGCTGGGCCCAGAACTGGTACCATGAACACAACTTCCAGGATGATCACTCACACCAACCTGGGCACTCTCCAGTGCCACCCACCCTGCGGCAATGTCTGAACGCAGGGTGAAGGAGCAGAGGTGGCCCTTCTGAGCAGGTGCTCACTGCTCTCTATTTCTCCTCTGTGCTGATTTTCAAGCTGAAGGGCCTCATCCTTCACCTCCACGCATCTTACAGTCACTTGTACCAGCACAACCTGTCCTCAAACCAAAGGGAAGCACCAAGAGGAGACACCACACCCAGGGCAGCACCAGCCTAAGGGACACTGTCACAACACGCAGCCTTTGATTGTACATTCCCTGGATAAAATTAATAGATCCCATCCTTTCAATGGACCACCTACAGCTCTCAAAGTTTAACCAGATGGAAGCAGAAAGACTCCAGTTGGAGATTTGAATCAACAAAATCTGATCGCAAAAATAAAATTATATCCATTATTATTTTTTCTTTTAATGAATACTACACAGTAGGGCTACATAAAGGATTTTCTCCAGACTGCTTTGGTCTGGACATCTTAAATAGATTGAGAGGTTTCCCAAAAGCAGCTTTTTTAGGAAGATGGATTTATCAAGATTAAAAATTTCCCCTGGAAATGCACTGTAAATATTTTTTAACCTACTTTTCTTCCTCGCTCCCTCCCCAGGAGCTCTTTGTCTCACATCAGCGCTCTGCCACTCTCAGATCCTACGAGTCCTTCTGCCTCAGTGCTTCTTAGGATAAAATGATCTTTACGAGTGACTCTGATAGAGTTGATTCAAAACAGCCTTTCTCGATTCGCGCATTTCACAATTCCTCTCTCTCTTCTCTTGCAACTCTACTCAAATTACCAGTGAATCACGTATTATTAAAACAACCAGAAAAATATGGAAGAATCCCAAAACCAAATCCAAACCACCCAAACAAAACAAACAGACAAACCACAACCCCTAAAAGGCATCCTAAAACCCTCTCCCCCCATACCATCCATCTCTTCCTGCCAGAAATGGCCCCACTGATCCCTTCTCAGGATGGCAGCGGGGCTGCCCAAGCCAGATGGGAGCTGCTGAAGACCTTGGAGATCAAGCCACCAGCCTTCAATTTTGACATTTGGTCGTGGGTGGCAAATTTCTTCCTTTCACACTTAAAAATGTTGAAAGCCGCAGTAGTTCTGTTTGATGGGGAATTGGAGGCTGATTAACCTTATCTTCTAATGTGCAGATGCAGATGTGGAGAAACAATTTCCCACCCACACTGGCCAGAAGCAGCCTTTGGACCACTAGCCAATGCACAAGACACCATCCCAAGCCCTAACCCCTCCCTGTGCTTCACAGACTTGTACAGGCTGGGGTTTGGTGCCAGTCAGTACGTGGGAATCAGGGTAAAATAAAGTTTGCTTCTTCCTGTGCTGCCCTACAGCTACCCTGGAAAGCAGCCCTGAACAGCCCCCAGTTTTGCCATCATTGCAAAATGTATTCCTGATGGGCCAAAGAAATCAGCCCCCTCTCCCACACCAAGCTCCTCCCAAGGTGTGGACCCAGCAGGACTTTTCCCATCATAGATGGCAGAAGTGAGGACAACGTTCCACTTTTCTTTTGGGGAATAAGAAGGCTCCTTCTTTATGTGCTTTTATTAAACCATGTGCCTGCACCGTGAGCCCAAAATGACACTTTTGAATAATTTAAGATAACGATAATAGAAACATTAAAAAAACCCTCTCATAGAGACCAAACCTGATTCCTCTCTCAGTTTCTGAATTAGTTTTTTGCTTGTAGCCACTTCTGCTCTATCTTAAGAGCTATTAAAAAAAAAGAGGCAGCACGATAGAAGGGAATATTAGGAAATTACTAATGCTTTTTTGAAAGCACCTATTGCTTCATCTTCTGCAGTACTATTTCTGGATTCCTGTGCAGCTTTCATCAGCACACAGAGTGGTTTACAGGATGCTTTGCACTCTCACAGCCCCAGGAGGATGGGTTGTTTTTGCACATTTCCCCCTGCAGCAGTTTTGTTCCATTGGAGATGATGCCTCACTGGGTCAGGGCTTGTGTGTGTCTGTGGTTTAAGGGATGAGCTTTATTTACAAGACAACATTAACCATTTGGATTTCCCAGCTCCAAAATTCCTTGCAGGCATTCTTAATATATTAGTAGTTTGGGTTTGGGTTGTTTTTTTTCTTTTAAAATCTATTTTTAAAGCTAGGAAAGCTCTGACACAGCTTGGGGTGGGGAGGGACACACACAACTTGGCTGCTTTTTCATGTTTTGCTTTCAGGAAAGCAGAAACAGAAGCTACACCTAAAACACCAGGAGCAGGACATCATCTTCTCCCCAGCAACATCTGGAATATTAAGAGACTGGAGAGGGATTGGAGTTGCATTGGCTGAACCAATCTCTGTCAGGAGCCTCCCCCCCGCTCTCAAGAAGGGAAAAGCAGCGGTGAACGTGAGGAGCAGCAGCAGCCGCACTCACCGCTGCGTGACTCCGGTTTCATGCCTGCACTTCTCCATTGATTTATGGGGCAGCTCATTTCCAGACCCACCTCCTTCAGGAGGAGGAACTTCAATTCGATGTGAATAATAGGGTCCTGTATCTCTTAAAGCAGTCGCTGCTTCTTTCCGGGGTGGGGAGAAGGAGGTGGAGGGGGGGGGAATTGCGGTGAAGAGAAATCATTTCTCATTTTGGATGGGTCTGGGAATGAAGCTCACAGCCAGAGAGCTGGTGCATTTTGCAATTCTTTTAAAAAAAAAAAACCAAACAGCTCAAATATGTAAAGCCCATAACCCAAACCACAGCTCGAGACGATGAGGAGGAGATTCCACAACCCACTCCTGTCGTTCAAGCCGCACAATAGAAGCCCCGCGCGCCTTCCGCCCATTCAATCTCTCCCTTACATCTATATATCCATACACACATGCCCCACAAAGGCATATTTTTCTACGTTAAGCCTATGGATTACTGGCTCAGGCCCTCACAAAAAAAAAAAAAAAACAATAAAAAAAAAAAAAACTTGTTTCCAAGGCACGCAC